>VCRD01011219.1:0-10961 GCA_006783055.1 Trinorchestia longiramus | reverse complement strand
TAAAAGCAAACACCTGCTCAGCATCTGTCTTACCTGTCTATATAAGCAAACACCTGTTCAGCATCTGTCTTACCTGTCTACACAAGCAAACACCTGCTCAGCATCTGTCCTACCTGTCTATACAAGCAAACACCTGCTCAGCATCTGTCCTACCTGTCTATACAAGCAAACACCTGCTCAGCATCTGTCTTACCTGTCTATACAAGCAAACACCTGCTCAGCATCTGTCCTACCTGTCTGTACAAACAAACACCTGCTCAGCATCTGTCCTACCTGTCTATACAAGCAAACACCTGCTCAGCACCTCAGCGTATTTGTGTGTGACAGTTCAATTTTAACCAGCAGTTGTAATCAAAATGTCTCTTCTCAACACCTGACCACATCCTCTGGCTCAGGTATCAGCCAGCGCCTGTTTTAGGTCTGCTGACTTCTATCCAATGCATCAGTATTGATTAGCATCTGATTGTTCATTAAGTGTTATGTATACATAAGATATACTCGTACATCAGTACCGAATACTGAATTTTTCAGTAATCTTATCATGTATAAATGGATTTTTTATCTCCTTTGAAATGAAATAATGAACATAATATGTTATATTCCTAGACGCTCATGTTCTGAACGCTTGCTTCAAAAAATATGAAATTTCTGAAGCTAAAATGAAACTCCCTACAGTTTCAATAATAATCTACATATACAGGGTGACCCATAAGTAAGATACTTTTTTAAACTATCATAACTATAAAACTACAAATGGTAAAGAGATTTCGTTAATTCAGATTGAATGAGGAGATTTTAAAGTTTTCTACCAGCGTATCAAGTCTACCAACAATCGCAACATATTGTCCAAATAAATTCATAAATTTCACCCCCGAAAATGAATCGTTGCGCAATGGAACAACGAGCAAAAATAGTGGAACTTTACTTCCGATGTAATTGTTCGGTTACTGAAGTTCAGAGGAATTACGGGAATATTGATGGTATTAAAAGAAGTCCTTCGAAGGACTGCATAAAAAACTGGTATTGAAATTTAGAGAAACTGGGACAAAAGCAGACAGACAACGTTGTGACAGGCCACGGACCATACGAACTGGTGCTTCAATTCAGCTTGTTGCAACGAGTGTTGCTGATCGGCCCAAAACGTCAACTAGGAGACTTCAATTCAACTGAGAATGTCACGTATCTCCCTGCAACGTATTTTGGTAAAAGATCTAAAGTATCATCCATATAAAATTCAATTACCTCAAGTACTCCATTCTACGGACTACCAAAAGCGATTAGATTTTGCGAATAGATTTCTGAGGCTTGCAGAAAATGAAAACTTTTAAAAAAAATTAATAATGACTGATAAGGCACATTTTCACCTCAATGGTTTTGTTAATAAGCAAAATTGATTATTAACGGTTATTATGAGCACAGCGAAGGAAACAATGCAAATGCAATTCAATTTTTAAGCAATTCTTCCAAACAGAAAATTTTTTCGTTTTGGTGATATGTCGTGGGCGCCTCAATCTCCAGATCTAAGTGCTCCTGATTTCTTTTTCTGGGGATAATTAAAAGAAAATGTTTACATTGAAATGCCTGATACTTTACAGCAATTGAAACTAAACATCATTTAAGAGATCAACAACATTTCAACAGAGACATTAAGGAAAGTAATGAACAGCACCGTTGAAAGAGCACGACATTGTTTGGCTAATAATGGAGGTCATTTAAAAGATATTACTTTCCATAGTTGAATGTATTTTATTATTTCATTTATCTAATCTAATACTAAGAACGACCATCGTGGGTTTATATACATATATATATATATTTTATTTATATATATATTTACATCTGTTTATATATTTATTTATTTATTTATATTTTTCGTGTCACTTTCAAAAAAATTAGAGAGATCCACAGCCTTATATACTCGAGTCCGTATCGTGGATACCGAGTTCGGCGGGGTATTGCCCTATGATTCGGGTACATTGTACCCGAATATGACACGAATTGCAGAGTCAATTGCAGCAGTAGAAAACTAAGTGTCTTAGTTTTTACTAGGAATATTGTCATTAGAGAAATACTCAATTAAAACGTTTGTTCTTTGTAAATATATATAAAATTAAATATATTGCATTGTGTTCTTATATGTAACTTTATTTAATATCTTTCCAACTGTATTTGCCATGATTTTTGATGGCACGGGTATTATCACAAAATCTCTGCCGTCATTTTTGTCGGCTGGGTACACCAGTAAATTTATATTAAACTTTGAAATTTCTTTTTCATTCTTAATTAACCAAATCTCTTTCCCATTTTTAGTTTATAGCTATAATAATTTTAAAAAGGAACCTTACTTATGGGATACCCTGTATAATCAACTATGCATATAAATCTCTCTCTCTATCCCATTACTTCCTATCTATTACTGAGGAAAAATTATTGAACTGATATCAGAACGGGTATGCATGTATTACAAGCATTGTATTGTGGATACCAAAGGCACCAGATTACTATAAAATACTCAATTTTTTTCTGTTATTAACTTTTTTTCTTACACGACCATGTTATCGTTAAGTAAGAGAGAAAATGGAAGTTCTGTATATATTCAAGAAAATATTTTAGGTTCTGATAGTACCACGGGTCATAATGAAAAATATATTTTATATCATAGATCCTTAATTTTATCACTTTTAAACCAATATATTTCAACGGGTACCATCTGGACCATATTATCATTAGATAAGATATAGAATGGAGGTTCTATATATATTAATGTAAAATATTCATTTAAAACACAATAGTTCGTCGTAAATCTTTAATGCGTTCATATTTATAATGATTTCAAATTCGTCGAATCTAAATCGTGGAATTTCCACTGGAACTGTTTAATAATCTATGCTATAATAAGCTGCGTCCGTCCGTCTGTCCGTGTGTCACACTCTTCTAATCGATAGCTTTGATAGCAAAAAGGATAAAGCTTAAGAAATACAAGAAATCATTCTATTGCATTATTTTTCTGTGGCAATTCAATTCCCTTTCACTTGCATTATGGTATCTGGAATACACAACCGGTTTATTTTTACAAATAGAAATTTTCTTTGGCTCTTTTTCTGTCGAAATTCATCATGATGCTTTGATATTTCTAATTGATAATGCGAAAAGAAATGTTTTAAATTAGTTTGATCAGTAACCCAGCTACCACCTGGTATAAGGCCAAAGATTTTGAAAATTGAGTTATTGTTTTCGGAATTGTGATTTTCTTGAAAATAGTTTTAAAAAGGTACCTTACTTATGGGCCACCCTGTATAATAGACGCTCTTACAGATTTAGATAAAAGGAAATTTCGTAGGGTATACATGTATTGTAAGCATTGTATTGTGGATACCAAAGGCACACCCATCAATGGGGAAACTTTTTCGCAAAGCCCGCGTCCACTGATAAATTAAAATGAAAAAATGTAGTAAAAACCGTGATTTTTCACGTGTAGATCTAGCAATAAAAATAACTAACAGAATCCCGTGTAGATTACACGATTTCAATAATTAACTCACTTCCAAGCATGTAAGGTTAAGTATGAAGGAAATGTATTTTATAGGCATTCTTTGATATGGAAAGACTCCTGAAATAATTACTGTAATTTGAAATCAAATTTTTATGAAATGCAAAGTTTTCATATAATTCAGTTTACATTTGGGTAAAAATATAATTTTGTTTGAATATTTTATATAAAATTTCACTATACAGTACACAGTTTTCGACAATTTACGAATCCTTGAAAATATATTTTATTATTGGCAACACATATTGAAACAATATTAAAAACACATATATCGAAAAAATGTCAAAATATTATTATAGAATTTTCCTAATCATTCAAAATTTCTCTATAAACTATATTTTTGGTCTAAGTTATTCCATACTTTACTCCCTGGTATTTGCTGCCATTATCATGTGTCACTTTAACTCTAACATTTTGTTGGGCACGTGATCGCGAAAATGCTACATACAGCTGGCCATGAGAGAACACGGGTTGCTGCAAATATATACCAACTTTGTCGAAGGTTTGCCCTTGAGCTTTGTTGATAGTCATAGAATGCGAGAGTCTTAGAGGAAATTGCGTTCTATGTAAAATAAATGGTAAGTTTGTATCACTTGGAGTTCTATCCGTGGCATTCATATTTTGTCTTCTTCGTACCTACCATAAAGTTCCTGTTCATATCTCGAATAGATTGCCTTTCGTCTGTTCTTAGTCTATCTCGAACTCTTCTTTGTCTCCTCTGGCTAATTCTCTCCTCCGCTCCATTGTGAAGGGCGAACGCAGTGTGAGTAGCTTAATAAATAATGGGATGATAATATTTATTGGTACTTTTCACAATCTCGTTTACTGATTAGTTACTAATTATTCATATCATCTTATCTCTCGCTACAAAATCAAATAATTATTGTTTTTCTTGATCTCCAGCCACAAGGGCAAATACGACTCCTTATATATAGTATCTTCGTAGACACGATACCGCCAGTGACGGCGCCTTCATAATAATGAGGAGCGTTACACACGAACTTAGTTTTAAGCGTATTATTATATATATTCTGATTATACTTTAGGTTTCAGCCTTCAAACTACACTCCTCGTCCTCATTGCTCATGATGAAACATTCTTGTTTGCAAAGAACAGTCAAGCAGCACTTCTGTGATAAATCAAAAATTTCTCTAATTCTACCAGACGATGGTCCATAACGACAAAATTAACACAAGTGTAATACAGTCTTGCCCATTCAGCTGGCATATTCGTCCACATCGTTTTGAGTGATGTTGCTGAGGTGGTGAAATATTGTGAAAGAATCGCGAGGCTTTAGAGCTATAGGCTTATTCCTTTGGGGTGGCAGTAGCATCAAAAGATGAATTAACATGTAGTTTCCTTACCATATAAACAATATAAATTTATTAGTGACATTCAACTCAAATGTAATCTCGCCTAACATTTTGTCCCCCTGGACTGATGCAGATTTATTCAGTTTTGATACAAAATATGGTTTGTTTTTAAAAACGTCTTCTTGATCCATGATCGAACACCAGCGAAACTTAATTTATTGTATATTCTTCTTGATAATCTCATCTTGTGACATTTAAACTCGCACCAAAATCAGTTGTAGTAAATATTCCTCCTATTGCCGTGGAGTGCTTACGAAACTGCAATTCTTAAGTTAGGAAAAACCGATCATCACACTCATGAGCGTTTAACATTAAGGTCCTACAATCAGTATGGTCTAGAACCTTTATTTTGCAGAGAAATGAAAAATATACAACTAAATATGTTCTGTATTAGTACCTGCTAAATATTTGTTAGCATCGGTATATCAAAGTCACGTACCCTGGTACTTCTGTGTACCTAGAGTCATGTAATTGTTATGTCATGCGTGTCAGGTGATTATGACGTAAAATTTGATAACTGAGATTATCACTGTTTACTCCTCCTCCTCCCGCCCTTCTTTACTCCTAAGGCCTGTGCGTGATTGAAGGCCATGCATATGCCTGATATACATGTAAGTCATTCAGATACCTTTACGTGAGTGTTGCATTAACCTTAAACGGCATTGAATTCCAGTTGCAGCCCAAGAATGGACAAAATGACTGGTTTTTGTTCTCATATTCCATTATGTTCTATTCGACTATATTTCACTGTACATATCATGACGGTAGCTGCTATTTGACAAGAGGATAGTGGAATAGTAATGACTGAAAAAAACCACGGTATTTTTGCTCCTATCTCCTGATAATACTACGCATGAATGGCAGTAAATAGCACACCAGTTTATTATACTTTTTCTTACCTACTTTCCTGTTTCTTACGCTAGAGTTGTTCTTTAGCATTTGCCTTTGTTATCTCTCTATTGCGTCTTTTTAATCTCTGCTCATTCATTTTTCATCTCTTTGTTCAATTCTGCATCAGGTTACGGAAGTTTAAGAGAAGAAATGGAGTAAAGAAATGGAGGATGAAGAATTATTCTCTTTGTAAATTCCAGTAATAACCAGTGCAGCGAACGATGCATTCTTCTTCCGCAGACTTTGTGCCATATGAGGCCGTCGTGTGAGGTATTCAAGTTTATCTACTTTTACAATACCTCTATTTGAGTAATTATTGCTAACTCGTTCACATCGTAAATTGTTTGAGCAGCGAAAAAGGCAGATTTAATTAGAAAAAATGATTAGAAAAACCGTACAAAACTATTTGGCAGATGGTACTAATGATCTATGGAAGTTGTATAAGTTACCAAACACACGAATGAACTCCTATGTACGTTTTAGTGCAGTGATTTCTTTCCTACACTCCCGTTTTTATACTGTATGTTGACCTTTCATGTAATAGAAAAAGTTTATACGCATAACAATTGCATGCATGTCTTTGTTTGTGCTTGATTTAGGTGACACATCAGTCTATGAGTAATGTTGTTTGGAAAATGTACTCAGAATTACTATTGTTGGTCAATCATGTAATAAATAAAAATTATTGGGTTCGTTAGAATTGTATTTTTACTAGATGAGGTAAATCTCACGGAAAGTCTTATTTTCAGTGTAACAAAAAATTGTTGACTAAGAAAGCGACATAGAAAGATCTACGTGGAATTTTTAAATTTTAACCCGATGAGCCCAGATGTATTATCAACAGCAAGTATATACCAATAAATGACTATAAAGCAGTTCATGTGCAACAGATCTCTCAGTCAATCCCAGTTACTCACAACTAAAAACATGTGCCATAATATATTGAAACACTTTCACACACAGTATTTTACTACGATTAGTATAACACGCATGAATATTTCATTGAGCATACAGAATCATGAGTTGATAACTGTATCACAATATGTTGCTCCCAAAGTTGTGTGCTACAGCGTCGGGCAATGTGTGTATTTACACAGCAGCGTTCTAGTATCAGCGAACAAATAATTAGCGTGATATAGCCTCGCTGTCAACACAGGCGCAAATCATCGCCCACTTCACAATCACTTGTCTAACACTCGTGTTTGATGACAGGGTGGTGGCAGTGTTGGGCTGAAGCAAACAAATTTCTCGTAAATGTTTAAAATGTTTGGTTTCTATCATATATGTAGATATACCTATCATCGTTCGTGCTTGATTTGCTTAGCTCTTGGTGTTTGATGAAAAGGTGGTCAGAGTGTTGGGCAAAATAAAAAAATTCTAATGAATGCTTAAAATGTTTTATTTTAACGTATATGTAAGCGTACCAGAGCATGCACGAATTGTATGTAATTCCAAATTTAAAAAAAAAATTTCGCATACTGTTGGAGTATTATCAGTCTTAATTATAGTTCTCTATTTTTTGAGACTCTGCCAGTCTAATAATTCATAAATATAGTTCTTCTAAGCAGAAGCGGAACCACTTCCAAATGAAAGCATACTGTACACAAAAGAAGATATTTATATGTTTTCTCGTTCTGGCAGCATTGCTATGAATAAACACTGTAGAAGAATTTTTCCCGGTTTCAATTCCATGTTATCAATGAGCAAACTCATGACCAGCTACATCTGTGTTGACGAAGACGGGAAAACTTTCTCTGAAAAATCGAGTCCATCTCTCATGAAATGCATGCACTTCACGTGCTCTGCACCGCTGTTTGTTCGTGTCCATTGATAGGTGAAAAGCCGTCTGTTCTTTGAGGGGATGAGAATGGACGGGATCCTTGGGCATTGCAAGTTCAATGCATCTCTTTGTTGATTTGTTGTGGTACGTGATAAGACGGAGAAAAAGTTTGGGCTCTTTCATGACACGCTGAACTCTCCCACATGTGCCGATCTCTTTGCTGCTGCTTGTGTGATGGTAGACTGGATACACGCTTCTTCACACTGCTTGTGTTAATGGTAGACTGGGTGCACTGTTTGCTGCTGCTTGTGTTAATGTTAGACTGGATACACGCTTCTTCACACTCCTTGTGTTAATGGTAGACTGGATGCACTGTTTGCTGCTGCTTGTGTTAATGGTAGACTGGATGCACTGTTTGCTGCTGCTTGTGTTAATGGTAGACTGGATACTCTTTCTGTGCTGCTGTTTGAATTATGGTAGACTGGATACACTTCCGCTTGGCTGCTGCGTGTGTGGCAATATAGAAATAATACTATTTGTTAGTTGTTACACATTGATTGGTCTAATGATGTATTTATTTTCTCACTCTCATAAGTTACGCAAATCTTGGTTTCAAAAGCATGTTTTTTTTGCAAGCTGCTTCTTTTCTGTTATTTCCAATTAATACTTGTAAATGACACAAATAATTAAATACAAGAAAACATGACATGATCGCCTTTGGAGGGATCTAAACCTCTGCATGAATGTAATAATTAAAAAGTTCCCATTTGCTAATGGCAGACGTGAGAAAGGATAATAAATAAATATTCTCAGAAAAATTAGTATGTGTGATTCTAATGATCACGGAAATGAATAATGGTAGCAGTCTACCGTATCTTGGCAACAAAATCATAAAATATTATACCCTATTAAACACATTAATTACGTTCCTGACAGCTGAATAGTTTGGAGCGACACTGAAGAATCAAAATTCAGTGAAAACGTTCACATCAAAAATACGAGAATTTATCCAATCGCTGATTTCATTTACATTGACACGACATTAACCTTAGTACTTGCCATTTACACTAGAGATTCATCTCTGGTGGTGAGGATATGACAAATTAACACTTGCAAATAATACCTTCAGCAAAATCCGCTATTTTTTTCCATACAGAATTCTCTCAACACACTTGTTTGAGCGCAAGTGTAAGATCTACTGTCATTCGTCGACATGATAATTTTAATTTAATTCCCTTGAATCAAACTAGGATCTGCCCTACCCATACCCTAGGCGTCACCCTAGGCATCACATCACCCTACATAACTGCACACAGGCTACGTAGCTCACTTCACGAAGCCTATCCCCAAAAAGCCCCCCTCTCAGCGTCCCTATCGTTTTATATGAGCATACACCGCCCTCCATCTTTTGCTTTTTCTTTTGTTTTAGTCCACTACTTACCGTGGAACTTCCCCACCGATCTACAACGCACTCGCAGCGCTCGTTCAAGTGTTGTGTTTTGGCTCGCTCGTAGGCTTGTCGATCTCAGCACACTTGTGGTGCTTGCGCTGATAAGCTAATGATTTGTTTATATGACTTCTCTGTTTCTGCGGCGTTTCGTTCTCCATATATCTCCGTGTAACACATTTACATGAAACATACACCTGATACATACACATGTACACGTATGTATCATATATCATCACACGTGTGTTATGGTTGCCTGGATACACTTTTTGCTGTTGCTTGTGTTGTGGTAGACTGGATACTCTCTCTTTGCTACTGCTTGTGTTGTGGTTGACTGGAGACATTCTGCAAGATATTCTCAGTCTGCAAACACAATAATTACTCCGTATTTCTATGGAATTATATTTTTCAACACGGATGATAAGAAAAGTAAGTTTTACAGAGTGATGAACAAAATAAAAACATCAGGAAAGAGGATATGTTTTTCCTATAACTAATCAATCACTGAAGTTAATGTGTTGAACTTAATTTGCATTGGTATAGGATAGCCAGTCCTTTATGCCTCATGTCGCACATCAACACTGTTCGATTTTTTGAATCGATTTAATTAAAAAATCACACGATTTTCCAATTTTCTTCAATTATTTTGTATTTAAAGTACTTCAAATGTCTCTAGAAATCAACTTAAACTCGTAGCAACCTTAAAATTTATTTTGTTTCTGAGTTCTACTAAACACTCTTTCGATGATTGCAAATACAGTTAACTTAATAGTTTTTAAGCCTTTCTGAGCAGCCTTTAGCGTTTACATTGACATTATCTTCTACATTACTTAATTGACTGATGCTGGCTTTTGTAATCTTCGATAATTTTTGCGTCTACATGTATATTTTACGTTACATAGTCATAACAAGTAACTTGGCTTCTAAAAATATTGAATTTTAATTCTCAATACCGGTGAACTCGAAAGTAAATGAGGTTCTAGACTTACAGTAATAAGAGAGGCGGATATAATAAAAAACAAATTATACAGCCTGCATAGCTGCGAGGTGTACAACTTTGTGTCCTGTTCCTTTGTTACTGAACGAACACTTTTCCTGTTTACCTGTGGATAATCACACATAAAAATGAGTGGCAATTACACGCAAAGTTGACATTGAGGACGAAACAACTTGTCCAGATGCACCTCGTGTTGACTTTGACTTAGCATGGCGCCTCTAACAATGACGTGACTGTGACTTCGTCCTAATTTAGGGGATTTGCTCTCGACTTGAATATTGAATAGGGACCTGAAAGAGCCTTTTTTTAAGCCCTGAGATTGGGAATGTGCAAAGAGGATTCTGAAAAGCTCTCACGAAGACTTCGTCTCAAAGGGAAGCTAAAGATCGTGCCTGCGCGTCACTTTTTTATAAATTTTGAGCCCACTTCACGAAAAAAAAGAGCCGTATGATCTTTGTGATCTACAAGCTGAAAAGTTGCGTGCTTTATTAACAGCATATCGTAATGGTTAAGGGGCTTAGCAGTAACATACCTTAATATGATAGTTATGTAGCCTAGCAGTAGTACATCTTAATGGTTATGTAGCTTAGCAGTAGCACACCGTAATGGTTATGTAGCCTAACAGTAGCACATCTTAATGGTTATGTAGCCTAACAGTAGCACACCGTAATGGTTATGTAGCCTAACAGTAGCACACCGTAATGGTTATGTAGCCTAGTACAGCATTCTTTAACGGTTCTTGCCCTTTAACATGAACACTCAGTCTAATTTTGTACGCTTTCGTCGTGCCTTGAGAGTCCATAACAGCATTTAAAAATAAACTATTATCATACCCTGGTGTCGCGATATGATAGTATGAATTGAATATATATTTATTTGATATCGTTAATTGCTGAGTTTATTAATGTCAATATCTTTCAACC
>VCRD01011214.1:0-11203 GCA_006783055.1 Trinorchestia longiramus | reverse complement strand
CAAATGCTCATAAAAACGCAGTGCACACGTTGATGAAAACGCGCTGCAAACCCTTATAAAAACGCGATGTAAGCGTTTATAAAAACGCGATGTAAACGTTTATAAAAACGCGTTGCAAACGCTTATAAAAATGTGTTGTAAACTCTTACAAAAAGGCGCTGCATACGTTTATAAAAACGCGCTGCAAACGCTTATAAAAATGTGCTACATGCGCTTGTAAAAATGCGCTACATGCGCTTGTAAAAATCCGCTGCAAGCGCTTGTAAAAATGCGCTGCAAACGCTTATAAAAATGCGCTGCAAACGCTTATGCACTACAAACGGTTAAGAAACGTGCTGTAAACTCTTATAAAAACGTGTTAGGGTGCTGCAATAACATGCTAAGAAGAAACACGTGCAGTAAAGGTTAACTTTGTGGTTTTTGTCTCTTCATGATGCACGTCAGTGTACAGCGTTGTCGAGACTGTCCTGTACGTGTTGCACGATAGTCGCCCCGAACTCACAATTATCATACGATTATCTTCAAGTGGGCACATGAAATTTTGTTACCAAAAAGGGTTTTGAAAGGGCTTACGAGTGTTATCAAAAAATTCTACGGATGAATTTTTTAAGCTTCCTATCTTATTGCTATACCTGAATGGAACAGTAAGCACTAACCGTCCGTTCCTATATAAAATCTTTTCCCCACTTTGTTTTTCAGCCGTTAAGATAAGGAATAAAAAGGCCCTTATCGCATGGTTGTGTTTAAGGAACGCTCAACTCGCCCTGTTAGTTTGTCCTTCGGTTATTGTCTCGCTTAGAAAGGCATTCTTCAGAAGGGAAAGAATGCAAAGATTAGTTTGTGTGAAGAAGGGTGTAAGAAAATTCTGGTAGTTTGATAACGAGGGTTCAGTCGTTCATGAATCGTCAGAAAAAGAGAATTTCTTAGTTTCGAACTTTACTTTGAGTCGTGTATGGTGTCGTTAACAGACGGAGATAAAATATTGGTGTGCATAAATATATTACCACTAAAATACAGCTCTTAATTCGGTGAAGCTGTCGTACCCAGCACTGACTCTTGTTTACACGGACCCCGATAGCAAAATTGTACGTGTTCTGAATTCATTTAGCTTGGGTACACAATAATGATACTAGTTTGCAGTGTAGGCAAGTTTAATGAATAACTTAGTAATTATGTGTCAAAATTCTGTTTTTATCATTTATGATACGCGGGCGGTGTATTTAAGTGTTCAATTGACTAAAGCATTGTATTTTATGTCATGCATATTAACTGTTTAGCTTCATTTTGATCATAACCCTTGTCCTCATCAACTGTCGTGCAGAACCGTGTTTTTTAATAGTTAAGAAATACAGATTCTAATATCTCCTCGGACCACTAGGCCATCACTAAGGCATTTGTGTGTTCAGTTGCAGCTCATCAAGCGCCATATTTTGCTCCTCTATTATTCATCCTCGTTGCATATTCCCTCTGCTCAAGTCATGCATATGCAAAAGCCGAGCGCACCGTCTGCTCGCTACATTCAATTTTTTTATCCGATTGTTTGATGCAATGCTAAGTGACCCTTTGCTGGCAACATGTGCTCGATAGCCTTGGTCAGCCGACCGCCTCCAATCGATGAAAGCGACCGAGGACTTCGGTTTGGGCCAGAAACTTGAAACGCATGTTCTTGAGAATTCGTTGTTTGAGCTTCCAGGGACTTTCTTCTCTTTAACCTGCAATATTTTTTTAGTGTAGCACTTGGCTTTACAGGCAAATTCAGAGCCCCTACACGACAAATGTTAATACCTGATGGAAGTCGTGAGTCAGTGAGGTGTTGGAAAGGCAGGGTTGGTAGTAGATTTCGAATGTGGCGGGGAATGTTATACAGGGTGTCCAAGAAGAATGTATACATCGTTTTCAACGATACCACTTTTACGGTTTCAAAATTTATAATTTTGATTGATCGTTGATACCGATGTACAGGGTGCGGCAACGCAACTTCCTTTTTTTGAAAAAAAGACACCCTGAAAATGCTTTCAATGTTCCATGGAAAACGTTGTGAAGGGTGTCGGTAGGATTACTGAGCTCATCTTCGGAAGAATTAGACTGATTGTGTCTGTCCTCGTGTACATATACTTGAACCTAAATGTATTTCTACAGTGTCTGTCCTCGTCTACACATACTTGAAACTAAGTGTACAAAAACTATTCAGATAACCCGTTGGCGTGATGGCCTAGACAAGGTTCAGAAACACTGGTATCAGACACCGCGAGACAGGGAGAGATGGACAGAATGGGGAATGCTTATATCCAGCAACGGACTTCTGAACGCTGACATGATGAATTGTATTTCAGAGGTCTAGCTACCCACTGCGGAATCATTTTTTGTCACAGCGCTGGCACCGCTTACCTTCAGCTAAATCTGGAAAAATGTCCATTTGTCAATACGTGCGTAGTTTTTTTGAAAAAAGTCAAGCAATCGTGCATAAAATCAAGGCTTATTCAGGAAACAAAGTTTATTTGAAATTGAGCGCGATCATTGCGTTGGGTTGAAAACTCTAGGATTTTCATCATGTTGGGAAATATTTTAGGTTTTGTTTTCAACTCACATTTCCCGGACGCAATCCGTCTTAGGTTTATGCTAGTGGATGGTATTGCATCGTAGATAATTTGTAAAATTTAAATTAAAAGATTATTTTTTATAATAAGAGTCGCATGAACTCGCGTACCCTTTAACTCCTGAGTTAAGCTGCCGTCTTGACAGCGAGGTGGTCATTTATTTGATCCTTCAAGTTTTCAGGAAAATTTAAAAATAATTTCAATTTGAGCTGCATGTTTAATTTAATGCCAGATTATTTTGATGATTGTGTTATGAAAATTTGTACGTATTTTTGAAAAATCACCCGAATCTACAAAATAGAGTAAATTTAATACGTACAATAAAAAGAACATATTCAGTCAACGAAATAAATAACTAGTGTTTTAGTTTTATCAAGAATGAAAGCTACTGAAATTTTTAATGAAATTACACCACGCAGTACCTGATGAAATGCAGGTTGCACATGTACAATTTGTTTAAAATATTTTATTATGTGATTTTAGGTTATGAATGTACTTTAATCGAACGTTCTGAAGAGAAAAATAATATCAACGCTACGGAGTTTTTACTTGTTTTTTTTATGCAAGTTATTTATAATACGTCCGATAAATGTGCGTGAAAAAAAACTATATTGAATGTCTATGCCCCATAAAGTTGAAAGAAATATGACTTCTAATGACAATAATAACCCTCAATCGTTGTCAGTAATCTGTATCGTTTATCGAAAATTCAGTAACCTTCTTTTTTGAGCGACTTAGCATGAATCTATGACGACCTTTGTGCATGAATGCTTTGTTCTATCACGATGTGCACTGCAGTTTTGTAATAACTCATTTATGCTGAAGGGTGGGGCCGCTGTGCCTTGCCTTTCGTTTCCCCCTGTATCACATGACAAATCAATGGTGAACCTGAAGCTTTAGTTAAATATTCAAGAAAATGAGTCTCCGCTCACTGAGACCAGACACTGTCAATAGTTGGAGCTATCGGCGCTGGACTAGGCGTGACAGAGTCCGATGGTCCAGCATGTGAAATAAAGGATCACATGAGCTGTACTTGTGCCACTGATCAGCTGCAGGCACAATTAACAGGATGTTCTGTATTTGTGACACGAGGTCATCGAGATAAAAGTTCACATAAGCTGTACTTGTGCTACTGATCAGCTAAGGGTACAATTAGTAGCACATTCAATATTATGGATACCTTTTTTCTAATTCTACAGCCTTACGAAATAGTTCAAGCTCGACACGTTTGAAAATTCTCCAAAAGCTGCGGATAATTTGACCCAAAAAAACTGTCAAACTATAAAAAGTGCAACGCTCCGATGTCATTAACAACATCATGCTCGAACTGTACATCAGAAATTGCTTCTGTATAATTTCAGCCAAATACAAATGCAGGTACAAATACTCGTACCTTCGCTGCTGACGAGTATATATGATATGGTTAAGTCATTTCTGTTCCTGCGCTTGCGTTGATTGTGAAATAATCTCGCATCATTTATTGTTCTTTTTATTGGGGTGTAGAACGTATGAGATTTCTCAAATTCATACGTTTTATACTTTATTTACACCAGAGCTTTTTATGCATGGTGACTGGTTGTGTCCACACGACTTAACAACATAACAACATAGCAATTCAATTTTCAAAAGCTCAGTTGCGTTTTCATGAGCTCAGTAACATTTTCATAAGCTCAATAATATTTCTTTTATTGCAATGGCATTCTCATGAGCTCAATAACATTTTTTACTAGTGCAATAACATGTTCATGAGTTCGATAACATTTTTATGAGCGCAAATCACAAACCAGACCACGGTTTGCTTAATGAATAATAACGAAGAAAAGATAGTTTGCTTTATTGAATTAATACACATAGTTTAAGACGAGTAAAACTTGCACACATTTGAGTGAGGTTCATGAGCTGTACTTTTTATCGTTTAATTTTTGTCGTTTTGTGAAAAACAAGAACAAAATAACGGGAAATTTCCTTATGAATTTCTCCTGACCAACAACTTCATTGCTTGACTCACAAGTACATTTTTAACAAAATCAGTTTATTAAATGAGTCATTTGATATTCTATTTCCTTTTCAAGAAACAGAGAAATTATTAGATTAAAAATAACTGCATTATATGGAAAGGGACAATGCAGTCATTTTTAATTTTACACAAGTTGAATGTGAAGCCAACGTATTTCAACTAAGGTCCCAGTTTTGTTAACAAACTCGGGAAAATTAAAAAATTCTGAGTGAGTTTAAAAGCATCCTTACTCTTGTCATATTGTGTATACTTCACATATATATGTATATAATGTCTCAAGAAATTATAATTGAGACCGATCTCTAGAGGGCCTGCTGGAACTGCTGGTAGCAGTCAAGCTGTTTACAGTTAAGCGGTTAACAGACAAACCAACTGTTAACAGACAAGCCAACTGTTAACAGAAAAGTCAACTGTTAGCAGCCAAGTCAACTGTTAACAGGCAAGTCAACTGTTAACAGTTAACTGTTGCACTCTGAGAGTACACATCACAAGTGTTGATGTTACTCCAGGTGGTCGGTCGCTCCATTCTGTTAGCGCTTGAATATTACATAGTCGAGTCTTTAGTGATGACATTACTTACCTCCAATTACATAGTTATTATGGTTATGTTATTGTTATTTTTTGTAATGGTATTATTATTTGATAATTATTATTATCGTTATTATTATTTCAGGTTGTCAGCAGGGCTATCAAAAGAATTAGCAAATCAAAAATGACGAATGAATAACACCGCTGATTTCACGTCAAAGACTTTATAACAGAAGTGACCACTTCTCTTCCTATTATTTCAGGTCGTCATCAGGGACGTAAAAAAGAATTAGGAAGCATAAATGCACCACAAAAGACAGGATGAAGACGCCACTTTAATCACAGCTTCGAGTACCATGTACTTGAGGTGCGGGCTGCAGGTAGCAGTGCTACCCATACACAGCCTTCACTTTTTTAAGGCGCCCTTAATGCGACGCAGCTCACGCGATCTCTTGTTGTCTTGCCTCTGACCTTCCCAGTTGGGAGTTGGGACTCTGGAATTGGAGGGAATTGGGACTTTGGAATGGGAGTCGGGGCTCTGGAATGGGAGTTGGGACTCTGGAATGGGAGTTGGGACTCTGGAATGGGAGTTGGGACTCTGGAATGGGAGTTGGGACTCTGGAACGGGAGTTGGGACTCTGGAACGGGAGTTGGGACTCTGGAATGGGAGTCGGGACTCTGGAATGGGAGTCGGGACTCTGGAATGAGAGTTGGGGCTCTGAAACGGGAGTTGGGACTCTGAAATGGGAGTGGGGACTCTGGAATGGGAGTCGAGAATCGGGATCCTGGAGTCACTAATTGCATGAATTAGTTCAGAAAACTGAAAGCAGTTCATGTGGAAGCACACATAGACTGTACACCGTGGTATATTAGGCGCCTGTTCTACCTCAGCTATTTATTCTGAAAGTACGAGTGTTGTGCGAGTTTGATTCTGGGTCGAAAACGTCCACACGTTAACTTCAGAGTTGAAATTTTTTCATTTTTATTTAATTTCAAACTTGGAGCCTTTTTATTAGTGCTTGTGAATTTTGAAATTGGCAAGACTCGCTTCTGTGAGCATCAACTTGTTGAGCATCACCCGTCCGAGCTGACGCGTCTCGCAAATTGTCACCTTTCTGAGCGAAATTCATCAAATTCTCAAACTGACTTTCTTTAACTCTAAAAGTTATTAATTTTATAATTTTTCTTACTTTTTTATTATTACTTTACATATCAGCACTGGTTATATTGTATAAAAAGGATAGAATGGCCGATGACATACATCAGTGATGCTCAACAACTTAAGAATTCTAGTAACATTTGAAGCTCCAGCGTGTGTTCATTTATTGCAACAACTACACTCTACACACCACACCACTTGCGTAGATATTGTCATGCTGCAACAACTACACTCTACACACCACACCACTTGTGTAGATGTTGTCCTGCTGCAACAACTACACTCTACACACTACACCACTTGCGTCGATGTTCTGCTGCAACAACTACACTTTACACACCACACCACTTGTGTAGATGTTGTTCTGCTGCAACAACTACACTCTACACACCACACCACTTGTGTAGATGTTGTCCTGCTGCAACAACTACACTCTACACACCACACCACTTGTGTAGATGTTGTCCTGCTGCAACAACTACACTCTACATACTACATCATTTTTGTAACTGCACGTCATTCAGTTTAGGTTTGATTAGTAATCGTATTTTAATTCATACATCACAATTTTTAACTTAAATTTCTTTAAAAAAACCTACATTAATCACGAAAATTCTGTTTGTGATTAAAATTATTTCTTCATAATTAGAGAATTGCTAATTGTTTTCCTCATTAGTTATAATCTATAAATTTTTTCTTCCTGATGAGTAATGACTCAAATCATTTCTTCTTCATGAGGAATAATTTGTTTGCGATTATCAGTAGAAGAAGCACAACGACAGCAATTTCTTGCTCATTAATGGTGGGTCTGGCGACAAAATAACGTGCACTAAAATAACGCACGCTGTAAAGAAACTTTACCAGCTCCTCATTAACGAGGGAAGCCTTCGGCTAAGCAGCTGGCCTTGTGAGTGTGGAGCTCGTTAAGCAATCCTTATCAGGGCCTGTAGCCTGTGTTCTCATTAGTAAACTGCTTAATGTGAGCCTCCATCACATTCGGAAAGCTTCGTGCACATTCTGAACGTGACTGTAATGAATGCTTACCTCTATGTTTCTGAACGTTCCTAGAAGGAATGTAGAAATACACCTGCACATTCATGAACTTGGCCATGAAGAATGTACATCTTCACATTGACCTGTAGCCCGCAATGTACAAGAATGTACACCTGCATATTTATGAACATTACTGGGAATATACACCTGTACATTCATCAACTTGACTAAGAATGTACATCTCATGAACATTACCATGAAGAATGTACACCTGCACATTATTTTAGTTAATTGAAAAACCACGTGAATGTGACTAAAGGATATACAAATGTACATTCTTAGTCAAGTTGATGAATGTATAGGTATATATTCTCAGTAATGTTCATAAATATGCAGATGTACATTAGTGGTGATAGTTGAAGACTATCAGACAGTTGATAGAGTCTCAGAAAATCAGATACTACGTTGAACACTATCAGAATATTTATCAGAAGACGGAAATAGCGCTTAAGTTTTTCTTTCAATACAGGGTGTCTCAAAAAAATGTACTTACCCTTTAACCGTTGCTAACGTGCTGTCTTCTTTGTGTTGCAGGTGTGAGGTTCGAACCTTGGTGAACATGATTAAATGTGATTAAAGAATCATGTTCGCAAAGGTTCGAACCTCACACCTGCAACACAAAGAAGACAGCATGTTAGCAACGGTTAAAGGGTGAGTACATTTTTTTGAGACACCCTGTAGTATAGCATTATATAAAATAATTTATCCTCAGACTTTGAATGTGTATAAATGATTTTTTAACGTTGAATACCTAGCATTTTAATGCCAAAAAGTTGTATTTATGTCGATTTGGACAGTTGTTATGAAAAGGCATAGACGAAAATTATTTCAATTTGAGTTGTTCTTGATTTTTTCTTACAAAACACCCCGTTCCTTTTCACGTTTGATTTTCATTTCCATGAAAATAAATAAATTATTTTTAATGTATTGCGTTAGAACTTTTCTAATATGGTTGTTGAATACAATTTTTATTTTTGTAGTTCTCTTCAATATTTTGGACATCCGCTCTGGGTTCATGTTTATCTCTAAATGTCCTCCTCGTTGTGTTCTAGTTGTGTGATTTCTTTGACCTAGTTGTCTAATTTCTTCGACCTAGTTGTCTAATTTCTTCGACCTAGTTGTCTAATTTCTTCGACCTAGTTGTCTAATTNTCTCGCAATCCCACCACCACGACGCGTGATCCCGCCACCATGGGGATCTCGCCATCCCACCGCCACGACGCGTGATTCCGCCATCCCGCCACCACGACGCTTGGCTTTTGCTGAAAATGTCCTAATTTTATCCTAAAAAATGGCGTGCTGCCGCCACACAGTCTCCCTGTGATACTCATTTACGGTTATGACGTCTGTTGGGGGGAAATTTTTTCCAGGAAGAAAAAAAACGCGCACTAGGTTTTTCTGTGTTTATTCTGTGTGTGTGTGTGTGTGTGCGTGCGTGTGTTGGAGGTCATTCACAGTAAACTGGAATCTTCAGTTTCCAATTTCTTATCTTGAGATTAAAGTCCTAAATTCATGTCCAAAATACGATTTGCCTTCTTGTTTTTCAGTTTTTTAGCTCCTTTTCATATTCAATTTTTAATTTTGTAGTTGAAGCGAATTATAGCTCGTCAAAACATTCGTTCAATGAAGCAATGGGCTTCATATGAAACTAAATATATCTAAAAAACCTAAAAACATTAAATCAGTGAAGCTTCCACTCTGATCTGCTCTACTTCTGCTGATCTTCATTTTACTATCCATAGACGATTCGACGCTTCGTTAAAGCATCAATAGAAGCCACCAAAGCTGGCCGCAAGTGGCATTCTGTTGTTTCATACCTTTATAGTTTGATTTATTTCTTGTCTCTTACTCTCTGTACATTTTTCAGCTAGTGTCTAACCTATGCGTTGCACGGACACGCTTAATCGTCGTAATTTTGTGCTGTTAATATTTTTCTTTCTGTTTTGTTCATGTCTTAAATACATAGTACTTCTCTCACAGATGTGGCAGGATGTATTTATGAAAAATTGAATGTTCTTCATCTGGTATAACTTCCTGGTACAACCTCCTACTCTAACTTCCATTTCGTGATTTTGAGGATTTTATACATGGATGCTTATTCAATGTTGACCTAACAAACAAGGTGAATTTTAAAGATTCCACGCTCAATGTAAAACTAACCCACGGTAATTTTATGTTCAGTGCGTGAGTATAGCTGATTCCGAGGTTCCAGCTTTCTTATTCAGCCCGGCACTTGGGGAAAGGAGACTTCATTTTACGTTTCCGTGAAGCGTCGCTCTAAGATCACGACGCGTTCCGAAATGGCGCTCTCTTTGACACCGGCAGCAGCGTGACGCCAATTCTGCGGCGGCCTCTGCCACCCGGCCTGATCAAAAGAAAACTGTTCGCTCAAATCCAATCCCGGCCTTGAGAAAGTCGTCCCAAAAGGTACTGACTGGTTTCTCTGCTAATACAGGGGCATAGAAAACGAGCCTGCGCGTAAAAAAAACGCTGAAAAAGAACCTGCATCTGCTTCTTGAAATCATTTCAAAAGAAGCCCTAGAAACTTTAACGCAGGAGTAAAGAATGAAAGATTTCCTTGGAAATTTTGGGTTCGTAGGGGTCAAAAAATTGACTTGACATACCAAGAAAAAAGCATTGAAATCCCACATATCACATATCAAGCCAAAATATATCAAAATTTAAGTCTTTAACAATTTCTTCAAGAAACAACTTTTATCAATTATTGTAATTGTACTTTCCTGTTTTATAAGCAAAACCATTGTCAATAACTGGATCACGCTTGATAAAATGCTCCAAAAGCAACTACTTTCTTCATATTTTACACAAAATGATGTTCTTGTTGCGACATCGTGGTGGTTAGCCGACTTCGACTTTCCACACAAGAGAAGTTAATAAATTTAGGTACTTCGTTGGAATACAAGCGTTGAATCAGAGCAAGATAATTTGTTAAATTTCTACTTTATCTCACCGCCAAACTTTGAACTGTTCTTTATTTTGCATTTGTTTTTTATCCAAGTTGGAGTAATACAGTGATTTTTAATTACGGTGATACATATTAGGGTGGTCCTCATTCATTTCTTCATAAATTTAAAGTGTCCTGGGGATTTTGAATGTTCGTTTTAAAGTAAAAAAAAACTCTGAATTATTAAAGCAATAAACAATTCTCAAATAGCAGTGGCCAATTGAAGTATATATCTAATAGATTTATATTTGAATTGGCCAGCGCCGTTTGAATAATTGTCTGATCGCTCTAATGATTCAAACAGATTTTTTTACCTCAAAATGAACGTTTGAAAACCGACAATATATTTGCTTGAAATTGAGAAGAAATGGCTCATCTTACATTTCATTTGATTCTAACACCAGGGTCAACTAAAAAATGAATTTACCCTGAAAACAAAAATTGGTTCACACCACTCAATTCAAACACCACCACACCTGTCCTGCATCGCTGGCAGGGCTGTTGACATCAGGAACCTCCACGAAACAAGAAGCCTTCAGAAGCCTTCACAAGGCTGTTGACATCAGGAACCTCCACGAAACATCACCGTCAGAAGCCTTCACAAGGCTGTTGACATCAGGAACCTCCACGAAACATCACCGTCAGAAGCCTTCACAAGGCTGTTGACATCAGGAACTTTCACGAAACCTCAACGTCAGAAGCCTTCACAAGGCTGTTGATATCAGGAACCTCCACGAAACATCACCGTCAGAAGCCTTCACAAGGCTGTTGACATCAGGAACCTCCACGAAACATCACCGTCAGAAGCCCTCACAAAGTGACGTTCCTTTGACAATTCCGCAGGCGGCGCCCCTGAGGAGCTGCTGCATGGAACGCGTCTTTTTG
>VCRD01011210.1:0-10974 GCA_006783055.1 Trinorchestia longiramus | reverse complement strand
ATGAGGAGAGGACTTGGGGACTGTGTGTGTGTGGGGGAGCGGTATTGGGGGGACTGTGTAGGGGACTCCAGGTTTCAGTACACCTGAGTCATTCATGGTCCTGAAATTGCGTTCAGATGCTAAATAAGAAATAAAGACAATTTCAGTTGGTAGTCGTGTATTCGATGGAAAATCCTACAAAATACAGTTGACTTTGAGCTTGAAGTAGCAGAAGATAGTACAAAAATCAGTACAAAAAATAAAGTGTACAAGAAGTTAAAAGTTAATACAAAAAGTAACTGGAGATATTACAAGAATTACGCGTTTTTGCCTAACTACATTTTTCTGATTTCCATCATATTTTATCTACCGACGAGGAGTAATTGGTTTGCTGGTATTTTTCTAATAATTTTCAACACGAACCTTCGCTTACGTAATTAATAAAGGCAACTGCACACTTCAGCACGCAACCTAGATCTAATAAATACCTTATGAGATAACAGTTTCAACACTGAGGCGGTATTTTCTTCATTCTGTGGTCCAGTGGAAGTCACTCTTCTTTTGAGATCTTAACACAAAACCCAAGATTCATACAAAAAAGTGGAGCTGTTTTCTTGTTTTTGTAAATCCCGTTCATGCTCCTCGTGTCTTATTGTAATTTCCAAGTGATGGTCATCCACTCTTTCTTACCGGGGTTCTCTATGACTTATATTATTTTTTATAATTATGTTCAAAGTCGTACACCAAACTTTATTGATAATATTTCTGTTAGCATCCAAGCTGACAAAACCTCCCTTCATTCAGTTCCTAAATCTGACTTAAAATCAATCCTAAAATCACATCCGTATATACTTTCGAACAGTGAGATTAAAACAAAAATCCTCCCAAATATCCAAAATCGATGCTTGCCCGCATCCGCCTCTCTAATTGCTGCTGAAGTCCAGAGACCACCTGTGTCCAGGTGGTCCTTCCAATAACATCGCATTCAGTCCCGTCCCTCCTTTCCTACCTTGCTTCACATATACGAGTCATTTGAAGTCTTGCTGATCGCCATATTGTGACAAAATTTACGTAATAAAGTGAAGGATTTTCCTTCATTACATTGTATTCGATATACTATGTATGCTCTTTCTTTTTCACATTTATTTGCTGAATAATAGTTCGGTGCTCTTTTTTTACAATTATTAACCAACTAATACATCGTTGCTCTCTTTTTCACATTTATTTACTGAATAACAGATATTTGTTCTTTTTTTCTTAGCGGTCATTTACATAATAACATGTAATTTATTTTGCATTGAACTTTCCCTAAGTTTTGCAGCATTTTCTTTTCGCTTGCACTTTTAATCAACTTGCTTTAAGTGCTTCCAAACTTTTATTTACGCACTTATTTGCACAAACTCACATGAACGTAGCTTATGTTCTTCATTATACTATTTGATAACACAAACTCAAACTTCTTCAAACAAGTCTAATCATTGTACAAACGTAACTAAACCTTTTTCTTTCACGCATTTCTCATGAATTTCTCCAAAATTTACAAGACTTTATTTTCCTAATTGCCTGTACATAATGCCTTTGGAAAGTCTTCCCGTTCGCTTCTCTTTGGTTGAGGTGATAATTCCAATATATTTTCTCCCTGCACTTCAATTTCAGTTGATATTTCTAGTAAATTGCCATCTTGTACTCTAATTCCAGTTGATATTTCCAACCTATTTTCAGTATACACTATAATTCTAAATGATATTCCCAGTATATTTCCACCACGCGCAAATGCATAGCGTTTGAAATTGTTTCCAAATCATGGTAAGAAATTAGAATAATGTAAGCGACTTTTTGCAGGTATCATCGCATTGTAGCAGTGGACTTTGTGACTACACATCATCGATGCCTCAACTGACCTCTCATTTGAGCCGTCACGGCAGCGATGAAATTTCAAATTTTTCAACGTTACGATTCGTTTCAAGTTCATTTTACTTCAAAATTCTTGGAAAGTTTCTAACTATTCTACTGAAGATATTGAAATAAATTTCTTTCAGAATCAGATGGAATATTGCGAGAATTTAAACATATAATGAACTCTAACAATAAAATTTTGCGGTGGCGGTGATCGTATGTCACATTTTTATGAGAGGTGTATCATACAGGGTGGACCAAAAGTAGCATTACAGTAACGTGAAATAAATATTGCAGTAACTGTAACCTTCCTTATGGCCCACCCTGTATACATAGTCGTTTTCAGAGGCGTATCATACAGGGCGGACCAAAAGTAGCATTACAGTAACGTGAAACAAATATTGCAGTAACTGTAACCTCACTTTTGGCCCACCCTGTATACATAGTTATTTGTTTCTTTTCAGACGGTCTTTCAACATCAAGGCAAAACAGATCGCAGAACAGTACAGCACAAACTAACCAGACGACTACAAACTCCAATGACCGCACACAAAGAACTATATGCTAACAATACAAGNGGAACAAAGAAATACATTTATTTATTCACAATGTAGGTACATTAAAAATCTTAAAGGTCTTTAAAAACCGTGTCTTTAAGAGGGGGATTACTGCCGTGTGGTCAGCAGTTGCCGCCGTGTGATCACCAGTTGCTGCCGTGTGATCACCAGTTGCCGCCGTGTGATCACCAGTTGCTGCCGTGTGATCACCAGTTGCTGCCGTGTTGTCAGCTGTTGCTGCCGTGTGATCAGCAGTTGCTGCCGTGTTGTCACATCATCACCGTCGCTCCCATTCCCGTATTTCTGTCAGGTAAAATCAGCGCCAGATTTCACGTCTTTTGTAAGATTTTTATAATTGTTCTGTCATACATCGACTTGTTGTACGGTCGATTAATTATCGTACAAAAACTAAGCAATTTCGAAACAAGTCATGAATATACAGATCGCAATCAATCAACATATCAACATCAATTTAGCTGATCAATATGTAATAGATAATTGTGGACTAAGAGACCCTAAGCAGATATTTTCAGTTTTTAAATTTGACTGCACTTAAAGAAAGATGAGAACAAAGTATTCTTTGAGAGAGCTAAACTTTTGCTTGAATATGAATGCATGGAAATGATTAAAAAAACATTTTTTATATCCACTTCATAAACCCGAAACAAGCAGGAATTTTATAAAGTAGTATACAACAGAATCTTTATGAACACTGCATGTAAGTAACACGTAACTTTCATATATAAGTGCTATTCATCTAAAGAATTACAACAGGGAGCCAAAACAACTTACAGTTCCTAAACTTTCAAAATACGTGCCAAATGAGGTATTTTAATTGAATAATTAAAATACATGCATCCTTTGAACATCAATAAATCCAGCGAACTGCTTCATAGAGGTTATTGATCATCCGACATATAGGAGAATATGAAACTAACGAAGATTTACACTGTACTGTGCTTGGTGCATTGCTCTCACAGCCGCTGCCGGATATATCCAATATATTACCCGATAGTCAAATTTCTGTCGAGTTCTGCCCGCTTTTGCCTACGTTGTGATTATGATAATCTACAGAAACTTGGAGCCGTGTTTCCAAAGACTGCCAGCACAGCAAGGGCAATACATTCTGCCCCGCTCGGCCTCTCACATGGAGGAATTATTGGATGGTCCATGAAATTTGAACGCAGAAAATCAACTCTTCCCAATCAGGTTTGTGTCTAGTTAAGACCTTCTATTTTTATACATGTGTGGTGCAGCCTCAGCTTTAAAGTTTTATCATTTTCGAATTGAATAAATGATTGTTTTTATTATTAATGGTATGTGGTACAAAAAACGCAGCACGTAACTTTTGTAATGGTGTGCTAATCCACGTCAGGTAAACCGAATTTCTCGGTATGTTAGTCGTCCAAGCGTCACTTCTTCAGAATTTCATTCAATTTTATGTATACTACGGAAAAAATCCCTCCGCAGTATGATTTTTTATTGCAAATTCAGAAATTTCAATCACTGAATAAAGAAGTGTGGTAGATTTTGCTAGCATATGTTGTCTCTTTAGATCCTGTATTCAAATGTACATGTCAGGTTGGAGCTAAATTCGATTTGTTTATGTATGAAGTTTGCATGGTTTACCTCTCAGCTTATGAATGACCAATAATTTCTCAGCCAAGGAAGTCAGTTCGTGTGGATGTATGTACAGTGTGTGTGCTGTATATATAAATAATCGTGTACTTGTGTGCTGCAAGGCATCCGAAAAAATACATGTTCACTTTTTGAGTGCGTATTTCTCACGTATTTTGTTTCGATTTAGGCGTTTATTGATGTCGATGCAAGTCTAAAGAGTTGAACCAAAGAAAATGACAATAATTATTAAACAGTTTAATGTGACTGAAGAAAATTTTAGTATTCTACTCCCAATCTGCATACCATCGTAATGAGCAGTCAGAGACTTGGCAAATATTTTTGAAACACCTTGTAGTGTATCACCATCATTACAACAATGAAATGGTTATAAAAATGTATTATTGAATTGACTGACACGGAAAGAAAAGCAAAAACAAGTCCACTGCTGTGTCTTGTAGCAGCTTTCAGTTCTCGTAGAAGTGAAGATGAGTCTCTTTTTTAAAGAGTATTTCCGTGTACTTTTCCTGCGTGAAAGTTTATTCATTTATTTATTATTGCTTTGTATTCGACTTTTTTCGCACTACTTTAGCGTTTCATTATATCATAATTTCATTCATGTGCTAACTTAAAAGTCATAAATTCTGAAAGTGCTTTTCATTTCGTAAGAATTCTTACAGTGTTTTCTTTCAGACACAAACAGCATCTATAAAATGAGCAGCGGAAGCAAGAAAACAGTTTATTGATGTTCAAAGGAATACCAGATACTTAAAACTTTGTTTCATGCACCTTGTGCATGATCAATTGTTGGCTCTTTTCTGCATCTGATGCAAATAATTTCTGGCCTTTCAATCAATAAAACAAGATCATCTTGAAGCGCACGTAAATTTCCTACATAAATTTAGCCTTAAAATGTATCGAAACATCACATGAAAAATTTGAGATAAAATTATAAATAAAGTCTCTGTTCGCTGTGCAAACTGTCGCCATCCATCTTAATTTTCAGTCTTGTTTTAAATTTTTTTAACATACTGTAAAATTTGTAAAAAATCATTCTATATGTGAGAATTTAATTGAACCATCGATATTAGTATTTATTAAAACAGTTCTAGGAAATGATGACACAAAGTGTGAAAGTCATTGCATTCTGAGGAGTATATATACTCAATACTCTGAGGAGTATTGTAGCACTGTTGTGGAAAAGTCAAAATCAAGAAAATTTTCGGTACTAAAGGAAAATCCTCTGTGAAAAACAGTGAGACCTTGTTGCTAACTTATGTAAGATACATTAATGAAGGCAAATTTATTGAAGAAATGTTATTATTTAAATCGCCAGGGATCATCACTACGGCTACTGATGTATTTATGAAAAAACTACAACACTACAGACACGACAATAATATAACAATGGGAAGCACAACCCCTTGAGCAGCTGCTAGTGCTTTTCTATTGATGGTTTTTCAGTTTTAAGCTCTGACAATTGATGAAACCTAAGAATCTGGAAATGCTTCTTGTGAACTGATATTCATAAAGAGAACTTTTTGTTAAAAAAGAATTCTTTTAGTTCTTAATGAGGTTATGGAATAAGCTATAACATGCATTAATAGAATCAAAGCTAATGTCAAATGCAAGCTATCTGGCAATAAAAATACAGACCATGTGCCACTTTTACTCCATACTGAAGTAACCTTGCTTTCGTAGGGGAATTGTTAAAAAGCTCCATAAAGCTACTTGATGAGCTCCATTGCTTTTTTAGTGATAAACACGTGGCTCCTGTTGATGGTAAAGCAATAGCGAGTTATCTAACAGATATCTGAAAAACTGAATATGATGAATAAACAGCTTCAAGGGTAAAATAACATTCTCATTGATGCAAATACAAACATGTTTAGTCTTATTACGGGTCGAAGTTAAGACGAAAGCACGTTTTCGCAATAATTTTGAACAGTTGTATTGGCAACAAATATGTGAGCCAACTGATGCGGCTGTTCCTTTTGTAGATCATCAGTAAATATTGACCTCTAATTTAAAAGAAAAATTTTATGATTGAGGGCAAATTGATTTTCGAACATGGGTGATGCAATGAGTGCTAGTTGGATTACTAAATGTTTCAATGCAGTCTCTAGGCTGGAAGAAGTCTCATGAATGCAAAATGATTATTCAGTTAAAAATTCATTTATTATAAATGAAACGATCGCATGGTTTTCAGATGGAATAGAAACTACGCAGTCAAATTTTACTCAAAATCTATTTTGCATATGATGCACACTTGTATTCTACTCTACAGGCGTTTGCACCAATTAAAAAGATCAAAAGTATACGAGAAAAAGCCAATGATTTTATATTTACACGTTTCAGGCCTTGTTATATTTTTCAGAAATTTCCCTGGCTGCTTCCACATGAGGCCATCCATAAATATTGCAATATTTTATTTTCTGACTTTTTTTCTTCAGTACAAGTGAATATCCTTTTGTCATTATGTATCCTTATAATAATTTTCTTTTTAATTTTACGCATTTTTAGAATTTCTTGATATTCCTTCCTCAGAAATGTATATACCCTTTGCTTCCTTTTTCCTCATTGAAGAATGCTCTTTTCTTTGGTGGCTTGTGTATATTACGTTGATGACCATTATGGAATTCCTCCAAGTAAATGAGAGTTTACTTTTTGAATAATAAGAATGATACAGGGAGTCCGTAAAAATATCTCTTAATGACTCGATATTTTGGTATTTAAACTAATTGAAATAAATTGATCAAAACGCTTTCAAGAAGTTCTTTAACAGTAATTCTATTTTTTCAGGTGCTTAGAGAAATTTGATATGAAAACCACAGGAGTGCAAGGAAATCTTAAATGGCCACTAACCTCATCAATGCAGTTAGTGTGTACTGGAATTTACATGACTAAACTCTTGTAACCGTGCTTTTAGACTCATAGATTGTATGTTCCCACTTACACTCACATTCATTTCGAAAATAATACAACAATTTCAGCATGAAAAGGTGTATCTGTGCTCAGAGACCAGTACGTTCTGGCCAACTATCAGTGCCAGAGGGAGTTGTTGATCGAGTTAGAGGTGCATTTAGAAGTGAATTCGGGCGCAGTCCCAGTAAGTTATTAGGATAACTAGTCACGAATCACAGTTCCCTGAACTCAGAGTTTGTAGCAGCTCTTAATACTAACCTATGCAACGGGATGGAATTCTACACCGCAATCTGCTAACTGTGAAATATTATTAGGAAAAACACATGTCATGCCTGCTTAAAATTCGAGTGGTTGTGTAGGAACCCTGTATGTCACTGGAGAAGGCATCATGATTTTAGAAGTGATTGAATGGAACATGAGCAAAAACTCTTAGAAACAATTGATCTACACTTTGTACCCAACATGCAAGTAAGTAGTTTCGTAACAAGTAAATAGCGTTGAGTTTTCTAATTACCTGGGGTCTGTAATTGAAGCGCGTACATTGATTTTGACCGCCCGTGCTAGACTTCCATTTAAGTTGGAGTGCAAATTCCGACTCCGTTATATTGTCTGGAAGCTCAAGAGAATAATGGAGTAGGGGTCGCACTTGTCCACGTCCGGGTTTCTATTCTTGAACTATATGAAGATGGAGAATGGAGAAGAAAGAGACTTTAATTATCTCTGTATAACAATTGCATCACGTGATACTGCTAGTCCCACGGACATGTTATTGTTACGAAGTCATGCTGATAGTAACTACTATGGTGGTAATCTGTCATCCATTATAAAGTTGAAGTATCGGAATACATGCACTGTAGTGTTAAAAAGAAAAAGAAACGTTGATTAGGAAATTAAAGGAAAGCCATACTTTAAAAATGTTATGTGAAATCATGTGTTTTAAATTTTCATTACATCAGCTTCATTATTTAAAAATAAACATAGCAATAAAAAATCGCACCATCTACAAGAAAAACAGAGAGGGAGAGAGATACAATTATTCGTACATTAAGAAATTTGTTATTTAATATAATTTCAAGCAATCAAAACAGTTGCTATCAATAAGAGACGTGCATACAGATTCATAATGACGAAATATGCGTAAAAAACAGTAAAGTTCTCATACAAACTAATTACTATATATATTTTAATTTTTAGGGGTGAAAACAGTACTTGTATGATATACATTTTAGATCTCAAAACTCTTAAAATACCTGACTTCAAGGATTATTCCAATAGAATGTTCTAGATTGGTCCAATAATGTAGACAATAGTTATTTTAAACCTAAAAAATGTAAACTAGAAATTTTTTTTATATTGGTACTTTGTACTGTAAGATTTTCGTCATGGCAGAAGTAAAAAACTAGCAAAATCGCAGAAAGAACTAATTCACAAACTATCAGAAGAAAGTAATGACCACAGGCAAATGTTAGAAACCTTAAATATTCACTTTTTCTACTTATGGCTCATTTATTGCCACACATAAAAAATCAAAACTGTTGAAAACAAAAGAAGATTTAATTCTCCGCGCAAGATTTTTCTCAAATTCTTCAGGAGTTAATTACTCGTAAAACTTTGCCAGAAAATTTACTTTTTCAGCTATCAGTATAACTGAACGAACCCTAAACAATGAAATTCGTAGGGACAATCTAAAATCACGGTCCCTTGAGAAAACTTCACTGCTATCGAAAAGCACAGAAATGTCGCTGGAATTTGGTCGTGAACAGAACATAAGGATAAGCAAAAAGTCATTCTGGGAATGAGATTTGTGGCCTGATGAAGCTAAAATTGAGCTACCTGTACATAATTAGAATAGAATAGAATAGAATGAGGCTATAGGAACGAACCTTCTGGCCCATTCTTGGAACGGATAATTACTTCGATAATTATTCGGTTGTTTACCCAAGTCCCATGCCGTATTTCTAGCCGCGTCAACCATGTCGGCAGCGGGATTCGAACCCGGGTCTTTCCGCTCGCAAGCAGACTCGCTCACCAGTCGACCAAGCTGGTGATGAAAAATCTTGTATGACCTTCAAACCGAATAACACAATTCCAACAGGAAAACTTGGAAGTGGCAGGACAGAGTTCAGGAATGTTTCTCTGCAAAAAGTGCTAGGAATACAATACTAATAGATGATAAAATCAACGCTGCAACAAAATATTTAAAAACAAATGTTTCCGTTCCGATTGAAAAGCTTGAACTTCATGAAGACTGGACAATGATAATGGTAATGATCGAAAGCAGACAGCTAATTATATGGAGAAATGGTTCCCTGGAAGGAATGCCTCTGCACTAGAATGACCAACTCAGTCCTCAGACTTGAACCCAATAGAGAATTTGTTGCAATATTGGGAAATTTATATCGAAAAGAGAGCTCCAATGAACACCACGGATCTTAAGAACATATGAGAAGAAAAATGGAATAAAATATCAACTGGAACTTATATATAATTTATAGAGAACTAAAAAAAGAGATTGGTTGCTGTTGAGGTAAATAATGGCTCTAGAGCAAAGAATGAAATGATTTGTATGTATTGTTTTTGGTAGGCACAAATATTTATTTCCCTTCTTTGAATTGAAAAATGAATTTGAATTCATATATATCAGAACTTACGTGTTTTTTGTGACTATTTCGTTACTAGTGTACCCAGCCGTCAAAAATAACCGCAGAGATTTTGTGATAATACCCGTGCCATCAAAAATGATGGCAAATACTGTTGGAAAGATATTAAATAAAATTACATATAAGAACGTAATGCAATTTATTTAGTTTAATATATATATTTACAAAGGACAAACGTTTTAATTGAGCATTTCTTTAATGACAACATTCCTAGTGAAAATTAAGACACTTAGTTTTCCACTACTGTAGTTGACTCCGCAATTCGTGTCATATTCGGGTACAATGTACTCGAATCATAGTGCAATACCCCGCCGAACTCGGTATCCACGATACGGACTCGAGTATACAAGGCTCTGGATCTCTCTCATTTTTTTGAAAGTGATACGAAACGTATAAATAAATAAATAAATAAATAAATAAATATTTAAACACACGACGGTCATTCCTAGTATTAGATTATGCACCTGTATACAATTAATTAGATGAATAGCACTATTTTTGATTCATCGGAACGATTTCAGAGCAAAAATTTCTTCAAGTTTGAATATTTGCTTTCTCCTCCTTTGTCTCCACGAACACATGATTGATGAAAAAAACTTATATGAAGAAATACAGCAAAAAGCAAAGCCAGATTATCAAAGAGCCAGCTGATTGTCTCATTTTATTGAGTGTTGACAGAGTTTAGCTCAGGGTTTCTGAAATCGATATTTCATTAATTAAAACTGATGGTCATAGTAATTGCGACAGCAGTAACGAAATTTGAGATGAAAGTAGTAAAATTTATGACGAAATTAACGCCAGTTGCGACAAAAGTTATAAAATTTGAAACGAAAGAGACGAAATTTGCGACGAAAGTCTCGAAATATGAGACGAGAATAATGAAATTTCCTGCGAGATGAACAAAATTTTTGGAATAAGTTACGAAATTTGCGGCGAAAATATCGAGATTAGGAACGAAAGAATGATATTTTCCACCAAAATTCATCAAATTAGACCTGACACCTTCAATACATACTAAAGAGGCTAGAGGACAGTCTAAACTCTAGAAACCTCTTTCAAACCTAGCTTCAACCTCAAGAAATAAAGAAACACATAAAATGACTTGAATAATAGTTAATAAAAGAACGCTTTAGCTGTTTTTGCACGAGGGGATGTTTTATTCTTAGTTGCGTTGTCTTGTTTGTATTGTTGTGTTAGTACTGACGGACACTGCCACGTCTTTGTTTCAATTTCCTGAGGGAAAACCATTAGAGGGACACCCTCCAGCTCCCCCTACCCCTCCACTTCCCTCCTCTGCGAACACTACCCTTCCTACCCTCTGCCCCCACTACCCCTCCTAC
>VCRD01011207.1:0-10979 GCA_006783055.1 Trinorchestia longiramus | reverse complement strand
GAACGTATTCAAAATTTGCTTATTGGCCTTCATTGAGGAAACTCGCGTCAGAAGGAAGACTTGCAACTGCAAGCAGGGAGTTGGGGGAGTCAGTGGGATGGTGGGAGGCCCGGCAACTGCAAGTAGGGAGCAGGGGAGCAGAGGTGGGAGGGGGAGGGCATGTCCCAAAAATGTCTATTTCGGGTGAGTGCTTGCGCCCCCCTTGACTCGCTTGGCTGTCCGCCAACCGCCCCCGCGGCCCCGGACGCGCCCACGTGTTGGCCCGATGCATACAGGGGGGCCACGGTCCCCTCCATACAGGGGGGTCGCGCCTTCTCCAGAGACCGATTTGGCTCCCGAACTGCCTTAATGACGCGATTGTGATGGAGTTATTACAGTTCTCCAAGTTGCAGTTCATTGCGCAGTTCTTTGATTTAGAATTACCACACTTCTCTCGTTGAGTTTCAATTGTAATTTCTCCCCTGTGCCCTTGTCTTGGCATCAGCAGCAATGCTCTTCATAGCAAAGATCACAATTTACAAGCACCAAACACGTTTTTACATTTCTCCACTTGCTGCCGCTAAAAACATCCTCGCTAGGAAAGTTGGAAGCTGAGCGACCTAAAATTAAAGTTCAGTGCAGACGCTGCAAAGTTTCTAGAAAAGATGAAACTGAAACGTGAGAGCTCACGTCTAGGCTTCCAGAAAATGCAGCGAGTCCAGGAAAAATACACTCGTTCTTAACTCAGAAGCAGTGAACACGGGTACACACGTCACTAGCGTGGGGCAAACTATACTCGTGTTCAGTGGGTAGGAACTGCGCAGTACTAGAGTGGGATATTAGGTTATCGTCTTTTATTATTCAAATATCGTGTTCGATTTTCGTAAAGTTAATGTTATTTTCGTTAATTAAACTCGCTCAACTTGCTTCAATCGCAATAAACACGTAAATTCAAACATAGTATATGGGTAATGTCAAGTTAAAGACGGTATATATTTTAGAACACACCCTGTACACGCGCCCTGCTGTCCGTTGAAGCTCAAGCGACCTTTAATGCCCTCAAATTACTGTCTGAGTTTTAGTTGAGGGAACCCATACAAAAAACAAGAAATTCTAGATGTATAATATGTGTTTTACACATGTTGTATTTTATAATATTCTACTCTACCAATGAACTGGAAAATTGGCAATAATGTTTATATTAAGTTATTTTTTCTGTAATTGTAGGATGCTTGAAATTGTCGAATGAAAGTGATTAAGTTCCCAACAATTGAATAAACTGGAGCACAATAACTACATTTTTTAAGGTGTGCCTTGTAATTGTTACAGTGAAGTCTCACACGCTGCAAACAACTGTTCCGACACTTGTAACAGAAAAAAAGAAAGAATCTTAATTTCCAATCAAGTATACAATACAGATACATTTTTACGATACAATTATCAATTCTATCTCTCAAAAGTAGTGATGCTGCTTCCAGCGACGATGCCCGTCCTCTGTGGTGCAGCTTCCAGCGACTATGCCCGTCCTCTGTGGTGCAACTTGAAGTAGAGGCTCGTAGGGGTGGTACGATGAGTTTGATGGTCTAGTTGTACTTAGGGCATCCAACACCGTAGTATGCTGGACGTGTTTCCCATCTGCCGATGATCAGACAAACAAACAAAGGCGGCGACGGGGTTTGAACCTTAGTCTTTCTGCATCTTAAGCTGGGATGCACAGCAGTCGACGAGTGTGGTGGTGGTTATAAAGAATATAGAGGCTGACGATATTGCTGGTGTCCAGCAAAAATCTCAGCTGTTACAATGGATGATCTGTACAGAGCGTAGTCCCTCGCTGTTTGACTTACTCAGAAACTAGTAGGTTTCCTTTCGATTACGTTTTCTTCAAAAGATAAACTTCGCGGACATACATAATTTTATTAGAAGCACTTTCTAAGTTTTCTAAATACAGGGTGTCTCAAAAAAATGTACTCACCCTTTAACCGTTGCTAACATGCTGTCTTCTTTGTGTTGCAGGTGTGAGGTTCGAACCTTTGCGAACATGATTAAATGTGATTAAAGAATCATGTTCGCAAAGGTTCGAACCTCACACCTGCAACACAAAGAAGACAGCACGTTAGCAACGGTTAAAGGGTGAGTACATTTTTTTGAGACACCCTGTATTCTTCAAAGTTTTTACTCAATGTCTACACATGACAACGTATTCTATTTCCAGTGAGAATGCCGGCGGTTGGCGTGTAAAGACGCTGTCGTTAGTGATCACAGTCACGTAATAATGAAAAAAAATTATGATTCAGCAAGGGCTTTGATGTGAGGGACATGGTAATTTGGGGGTGTGTGTGTGACCTCTGTCACCCCACATCTGTAAGTCTGGTCTCTTCTGCAACTATGGATCTTTTCGCGTAATAGAGCTTCGTAAATATCAAGTTTATGGTGTAATACATAATATTATTACGTCATACCCTTGTCAATGCTCTGGTCCACGAGAACATTACGTCTTACATTCCCTTAGGGTTCATCCACCCTGGTCCACGAGAACATACCTCATCCAATAAAAAAGTTCGTAGGTGGAGATATGATTCGCAGGAAAACATGTGCATGGCTCGTTTCATGATTTTTTATTATTATTTGTACGTAATTCAATACGAACAAATAACTATGACCAGACAATTAACTAACTTGTTATTCAATTATAATGTTTAATTAAATACCAGTTGATTATTGAATTATGGCGCCCATGAACATGTGAAAGCTGCAGGTATTATCACAAGAAAATCCTAAACCCTGAGGGGGCTTAACTGGGCCGCCACGGGGCTTGACTGGGCCGCCACGGGGCTTGACTGGGCCGCCACGGATCTTGACTGGGCCGCCACGGGGCTTGACTGGGCCGCCACGGGGCTTGACTGGGCCAATGTGCCATCTGTTGCTTGACTACTTGGATTGCAATGCTGACCCCCTGCTGCCCTTCTATCCTCCCCACTTTGTAGGAGGATATGAGGGAGACCGAATTATGTCCCTTGTTCACGTTTGTCCAAGGTTTGTGTTCAATGCAGACCTCACAGTCAGGCTTATTCGTCCCTTTTTCCCTTTTGTTATTTCATTTTACATAACTTTCCCGGTTCGTTTTCTTCCATTTTATTTTTTCCTTTCACTTTTCTTATTTACTCTTTCGTCAGTGTCTGTTCCTCCTTTCCTTTACATACCTTTAACTTTTTTACTCTTTTTCCTTTCTTACTTTCGTTTGCTATGTTCATGGTTTCCCTCATTTATCCATATTTGTCTCATCCACTTTTCCTGTCCTCATCACTCCATTCTACATACATCTTTCTCTGCTATATCATTTCGTCTTTTTCCCCGACAAGTTTTTATTTCCATTTTGTCTCTCGTTCCTCCCCTTTTCCCCATACACCCCCGTAAGATGGGAGGCACCCCTTTACCCACACCCCCTTGGTCTAAATATAAAGAGAAGGCCGGTTTCCAGCATCACGGGGCCTCCTGCCTTTAGTTCGGATTCTCCAGAATCCAGCAAGATGATTCCATGCTTCCAGAATCCGGTTCGATTATTCCATGCTTCCAGAATCCGGTTCGAATATTCCATGCTTCCAGAATCCGGCTATGGATTCCATGTTCGTAGAATACAAATTGTAATAGTATTTTATTGTGTGGAATTGTATAGTACTGGTATTTTATGTAATTATTATACTACGTTTTCCATGGGCATTTGAAATCCGTTCAATGATAATGGTTGGTTGTAATCTATTGTGATTGGATAATGATTATAATTGAGTCATCTTGACGATTATTATGTGCTTTGTTAGACTGTAAACAAAGAAAGAAAGACAAAAACTATTCCATTCAGGCGTACATGAAACAATGGATTTCAAATTGTTCATGCTAACATCTAACGATAAGTAATCCTGCTTCCGGCGACTGTTTCCGTCGATCTTGTGACGTGAGGTAGAGGCTCGTAGGGGCGCTAGATGATCTGCAAGTTTGAGGAATTCGTCAGTCTCTTAGATTACTTGGTCCCTGCGTCACTAGTAGAGAAAATTCGAGAGCTGCGTTCAGATTCGAATCCTCGAAAGTAAAAACCTAGCAACACAAGCACGGGCTGCTTGACTACTCAGCTACGGTAGGTCACACAAAATACTACACACACAAACAAAAAATTTATTTCAAATTTTCAACCTTTTAACCTTGCGTTGAAAGCTTAATAATGGCGGCATGCTGGAATTAAATGAAAAAGATTAAAATTTTCATATATTGTTTAGTGATTTAGTTCATTAACGGATAAAATGAATACGGTTATATACATATGTAAAATACGTAATGTAAATTTCGTATTTTTTTTTTGTAGAGTACCCTGTGTGCATGATTATACTTTTTCCTGGTGATTGGAGATATTTACTGTGTATAATTGTTATACGCATGTCCTGTTCAATACGGAGACACTATTTTCCTGATCAGTTTTTTTTGGTGTGTTGCAGTTCCAGTTTCAGTTGCACTTTAGCAGTTACCAAGCGAGTTTTTTAGCACTAGTTTGTTGCGTTCTTATTTCTCGAGTATTGCTGCTGTTTACATCGTCTTTTATTTCTGGCACGTAATTAATTCGGAAAACGTTCAGTGCGTTGCCGTAGATTTATTGTGTTTGTGGCACGAGAACTACGAGTGCGGTCAAAGAATTACTGAGATGGACGGTGTAATTTCACTATATCTGTTGCCTCAAGACTGACAACCCAGCGATCAAGTTCATAATTCAATAAATTATGGACATCTATAAAATAATTGCTAATGAATTACATAATAAAAGAAAGAAAACACGGAAAGTTAACAATCGCAAAAAAATACTGTCATTTTGAAATTCGAAAGTTTCATATTTCATGTGTCAATTTTATTGGAAATAAACAGTTTTCTGTCATAAGCCGAACTGCAACTGGTAACAGAAATCTTCGTATCGCCTTCTTCGAGAGGGATTCAAAAATTAAGGTAGCAGGAGACAACATTTAGTCTCAAATTCAACGAGATACACACGATGTCTACACTCTGACTTATATTACTTCACGTAATCACCATTGCATTAATTCATCGCTACAGCAACGTAACGAAACTGGCATAGAAGAAATCAGCGGTAATGTGGAGCCACATCAAGAAGGAGGTATCCAGTGATAATACGTCTTCCAGTAACCCAACTATTTTGAATGATAAGATGTAGGCTGCCAGTGGATATGTTGAGTTCTTGTATTAGCCTTTCAAGCGTGGTGGTACACATTTCATACCTCTGAAGAGGTCATGTTTAATGACTGATGGTACGAAAAGCTTACCACTTCTTAAAATTGAGTTCCTGCGCAGCTCATAATTTGTACTACCGTCATTAATGTAAAGGAATATTTGTATGGATCTATAAACTTTTGAACATGCTACACATTTCTTCCCATCAAAAGTATGAGCCTGGAAGGGGTAAACTCATTCATACAAATGCGATGATCTGTTTGAATCAATGTTTCTGCACGGCACACATTATCATCTGTGGTGGATCTGCTTGTGGTCCTTGCTTGTCTTGCGCATCTGTTGTGCCTATACCGAATTCTGTCCATCAAAGTCACCCCTGTTTCTGTGACATTACAGTAAATCCCCGTGATATTGCGGTCCCAGTATGTCGCGTTTTTTTTCTGCTAGGCTGTCAATTTTGATATCGCGGATATTTTCGCCATTTTTTAGCTTTGAGTTTAAATATAACGTGGCACGATAGAATAGCTATACGCATGCAATATTGTTTTCTTAGATATTTCTTCGCTGATTGCCTGTTGAGTTCTAGAAGCTTCTTGCTGTGTCTCAGCTCTGTGATCTCCCTCTTCGAGTGACCGGTGCTCTGCGTTATTGATTCGCGGTGTTTTGTTTTCTGCAATAGATTTGTATTTTCTATTACTCTCGCTCTCTCATAATATCGTTTCCATTTAAATGTGCTTAAATAGTTTTAAAAGTGTGTATAATAACCTTAAAATACTTTAGAAAGTACCGTGAAAAGTATAAAAGAAGGCCTAGCGTGTATTCAAATGGGTATTTTTATTTTTCAATTTTTCACGTATCACGAGCGGGTAATGCACGTAACCCCCGCGGTAGAGGAGGAGGGGAGGACTTTTGTACAACTACTCCGTAAACTTGTAATCTTTGCCTATGAATTTCAGCTAGGAATGCTTTCTTTAGACGCAAAAACCTCATCACATTTCTTACTCTAACCACCGACCACGTTTCCATGAACGCCTTTATTTCCTGGAACATCAGGCGAGCTTATTCTATTCTATTCTATTCTACTGCACAACTAGTCCCATCTCCGGTAGCTTACGATTGCTGTGATCGTCCCAGCTGTTTAGATGGGGAATTTAATTCGCACTGTAAATTTAAACCCCTCGTAGTACTTTTAAAAGTACATGCACACGCGACAACGACTAATGACTAATTGGTAATTTTTATGGAATAGCATTAATGTGCTGGAAGACGCTGCTAAATTGTCCATTGTTCCTTGCTTCTTTAGGAGTATTACTGTACCTCTCCCTCTCCTACCCTTAGGACCTCGTCACTCGGATGCTGCATGTGGACCCGAAGCAACGGCTCACAGCGGCGCAGGTCTTGTCCCACCAGTGGCTGGTAATGAGAGGGGACCTGCCCTCACTCAAACTCCACCTGCAGGAGGCCTCCGTGGTCAAAGGGGGCTTGTCCGCCACGTACAGGTGACTGGTCTGCATGATTTGCTTGTGTGGACCTGCATGTGTAGTAACTGTAACTGTAGTAACTCATGTGCTGGTTTGTGTCTCATGTCACTGAGGCCGCTTTTGAAAACGGGATTCCAAACGATTCTCACGAAAGTATTTAAATATCAAGTATTGTTGCTTCAACTTACAGTGGTCCTAAATTTTAAGCAGTTACGTAACACAAGTTTAGGTGAGAGGAGGCTTCTTAGTTCTCATGACTCCGAGATGAGATATTTTACAACAAATCATTAGACCCACGTGCTTGTATTATACCACCTGATTTCGGTAGGCAAGTCATAGTTAACTTTCATTTCTGAGTTATGCAAATTACTGCAGCTCACACCAGTGATTTAATATAATGTTAAATAATGATATCTTAATGATCATTGCATTTTACCTTAGGAGACCTTATAACTCACTTTTCCTTTGTGTTTTTTTTTGCAGGGCACTTAACAACTGCCCCCGCGCCCCTCATCTAGGCCCTGTGGAAAACTCAGCTCTGGCAATGCGAAGGCGTCGTCATCAGCCACTGCCACTACCCACCGGCAACCGGCCGAAGTCTTCCACCGAAGTCTGACATTTGGTGCAGGCCCTTAACTTCCCTTTGTTAACATCTCCTTCCTGTCAGCCGACTTATCTGCTGTATCCTCCTAGTGGTACCTCGCCTACTAGTAACACTAGTACGGGCTGTAGTACTCCTCAAGTTCGAGTGGAAGATCCGGCAACCGTGTTGCCTTCATACACTCCCTGGTCTGGGCAGGATAACTCCCCATCTGTTGTGCCAACCACTCCTCCGTTGTTCCCCAACTGCCCTGCGGGGAATTCTGTTTCATTTGGCGGCACCCAACCTCACCTCTTCACTCCGAGTGATGTTTCTCGGAAGATATGTGATAACTTTGGTGATAAGTGTAATGAAAATTTTGCCTTCAGCTTGCGCGACAGAAACCACGCCAATCTTGACTCGCGCATCGTTTCGTCAACCAAAGCAAACGTAGCATTTTTGCATTCTAGTGGTAGTGATAATGGTAGATTTAGGTGTAATTTAGGTAACGAATCAGTTTCTGAAGAATGTTCGAGTCAAGCGCTGGCGACGGGAGAGACCCAGTACTTTGATGCCCAAAGCAAAGTTGACTCACAAATGGAGACGTCTCCTATGGCTGGAAATTCAGGTACTTCGCACCATTTTTTTCCTACTCATTTCGAGAATGCCATGCCCTTCGTCAACTGCCCTGCCAATTTCTCTGCTGAGACGCCTCTTAACGCCTTCGGTTCCGAGACCGCCAACAAAAAAAAAGGCCGTGGAAAAAATACATCATCATCTATACCCGCTAGATCTGTTAATGATGTGCCAGGTAGTGGCACGGGTGCTCACTTGCACATTCTGCCTATGGTGTTAGAATCGATCAATCGATCTCATTTGGATGTCCCTGACTTGCCATCGAGACCGAACTCTAACGCGTCTGCCATGTCTGTCAGTTTTGTGTTTCCAGAACCTCCACAAAGTCAGTGTAATGTGTCACAAGCCAGCGAAAACAGTGCAGGAAAGGCAAAACTCGATGACCAAATCCAAGCCGCTACTTCAGATTTTGTTGAATTCAATAACAGAAAGTTGTCAGTATCTGATTTGTCGTCCAGCCCATCAGTAACATGTAACGATCGAAGGAGTAATATTCATCTCGCGCGTGGCAGACAGGCATGTGGATTTGATCAGTCGTTACCAGGTTCACAAAACGATGATTCTGTCACCCCCCAACTCTCTGACGCCACTGAGTTTGTTAGTGATCAATCTCAACTCATTTCGGATTTCACTGAGCCCATTCAAAAACGCGAAAAAGACGCTAGGTCCAAACTGGACTTCCTTTTCTCAAGGTTTTTTCCCAAGAGTAAAAACGGGAAAAAGAAAGTACAGGGTGGGCGATGTCCTCCTGCCCCATCCACTCTGCTGCCGCTTCCACCTCAAGAATTTAGCAATGTTTCTTCCCTGTCTTTATCTTCGCCTTCTAGCTCATCACAGTCCTCCAAGATGTCGTTACCCTTGCCGGCATCAGTCTCAGAGTACGCTGCATTTAATAACAATAATAACTGTGTTGAAAAATGTTCCGATGTAAGTTTTCAAGGACCATCTCCCTCATCATCGAAGTCCACGAGCAACACACACAGTAACAACAACGTCCCCTGTAATGCAGACAGCATGGCAGCAAACCGCAACGTTTCTTCTTGCCACAAGCAACGGAAACCTTCGTTTGGCAAGCACAGAAACCGTCGTCGACGGAAGAACACTTCGAGTATTTCGTAAGCAACGAATTCTCAATTTTGGCTCATCAGAAAACTTGCAAAAATCTTCAAGTGATAGAAATTCATTGTTTAACCAACGACTGATGCGATATGAACTCTCGTGCCACGTTGTGGATGTGAATTTAGCGTTGAAAAGTTTTGCTTTTAGTCGCAGTGTTGCGCCATGTTACCTGGGTAATAAATTGACCATGATTGCCATCTTACTTCTACGCAAGACTGCGTGACTTGCCAGTGAAGAAACCTGAAATGATGTCACTTTTTTGGGCTGGTATGTGTACTTTCTTCTTGAGAGTCTGAATTTCCTGTTGAATGTTTGTGTTAACTGTGTATACTACTAACCTGTATTATTTTGTTGAGATTTCAAACTGGTACCTGGTGTTGGAAAAGAAAGGGTTTTGAACACCAATGCATTCAGTTTACAATAGCGTAAAACTTAGTGTTCTTTAGGAATAGTTTGTATTGACGAAATTGAAGTTGAGAACAATTTTTTGTGAATGGTGTCACTGCCTACGAGGTTCCTTACCTTGTTACTTATGAAAACTCATGTTGTCATTCCCTCTTGTTCCCTGTAAAGAACTGTGCTGAAGATGTAAGTTATTATTTTTGTGGAAGTGATTATTTATATGAAAGAAAATGAATTGTGTTGCGTTGGACGCGGTGTGTATTGTGAGCACATGTGTCCCGCACATCATGTCGTAATCTGCATCGTAAGAAGGCAAAGCACTGTCTGGCACTCTGTCTATCCTAAACTTTTACCAGCAGTTGTCCGTCACATTGTCTGTTTATCTGAAAATTTTGCTGGAATTTACGTCTGTCTGTCTGTCATTATGTCCATCCGTCCGCCCGTCTAGAACTCATGACCTCTAGACAGCACTTGTCTACCTTAGCATGGTTCGACCAAATCTTTGTCTCGTATTAGTCATGTGTCGCCAATAACTCGCTCCTATACCATGCATTGTACAAAATCACATACTTCCCTTCTGCAGTCGATACTATGTGTCTAAATAAAAAGCGTACTCATTTCTGTCGTGCGATATTGAAATGTTAATTTTGATGTCAGTATTGTTCGTGTGTAAGAATGAAAGCGTAGCTTGACCAGTAGAGGCTGGCCGGGCTGTTGCATTCTGTAATGAAGGCAAAGATTACCCGTCAGTTTTGAGATAAAAGATAAAGACGCAGCAGTTAGTCTTGAACGTTTACCTAAAATTGTGAATTCGAAAGGAAATTCTTAACGTTAAGCAAGTTAAATTTATAAACTTTTGCGTCACTCTAATTCAATTCGAGCCTTAAAAAAAGAAAGAAATGGAAAAAATTAATAATTGTATTAAAAAATTATTGGGAAATATTTATTGTAATTAGAGCTTTGAAGCCGTGCATTTTCAATCTTTAAATTTTATTTTCTTTCTCTGTTGAAAATATTAGTTATCTTACTTACACGAATGTTTTCTTTAAATCGACCGGTACTGTACAGCTCTCTGAGCTGTGCGTAGGGTACCTTTTCTGAGTGGTACTCAGTGTACCACATGGAGGTACTGGAGTACACAGGCACCAGCGGATTGGTACCTGGATACTGTGGTGTTTTCGGATAGCTGATTGTCAAGATTTTAAGGTTGAACCTCCTTTTTGGATGACTGAAATAGCGATCATGCTTTTAAGCTTGTTTCTTTCGAGATTGTGCAATTTCTTGCTTGTGCGTGTCTGTTGAGCAGGCAGACTTGAATAATGAAGTCCCCGTATCCTTGCATCTCTGGTCTTGATGGATGTTAAAGAATAAAATGCAGGGGTTGGTGGACTGCGTGCTACCCGTTTAGCAGACCATGCTTCAGCAGACAAGGCTTCAGCAGACAAGGTGTCAGCAGACAAGGCTTCAGCAGACAAGGCTTCAGCAGACAAGGCTTCAGCAGACAAGGCTTCAGCAGACAAGGTGTCAGCAGACAAGGCTTCAGCAGACAAGGCTTC
>VCRD01011205.1:0-10980 GCA_006783055.1 Trinorchestia longiramus | reverse complement strand
TAAATGAAAAATAATTTGATCCGATTTATTAATTCTGAAAGTGAACGTCCCTATGGAGAGGCACTTACAATTTGGTTGATGAAGTGTTGAGACAACGGTTTGCACTACACTGGGATGTTAACTGAAACAAGAAATCTTTCCTCTAGTGAAGTGAAATCACAAATAATATGCACAAAAATATACGGCACAGAAGATTGATTTGAGTACCTTAAATAAGGGTATATCAATCACTAAAAATTAACAGAAAACTAAAATTTTTTGAATGAAAAGTGTAAGAAAATAGTTCTAACGACTTTTAGTACATACAGTATTTATTAACTTCTTTTTGATACGGTTGGGAAAAATAAAAAAGCCAGAAATATGCTACTAAATGAACCCTGCGCCGTATTACTGAATATGCGCAGTAATATCAAAGACGTACGATAATATCGAGGAAGTGCGGTAATTAAGATGATGCGCAATATTTCATTCAAGTGTCATATATTTGCTGATCTCAATACCACTTTACAAAGAAATAAAGTCGAATAACATCCATCTCGACACCACATGACATATACGGTCAGCTATCTCAATAGGAACTAAAAACAAACATTTTAGTACGGGGATGTTATTTGCGATGAGCGCAATCCTTTCCTCTGATTTGCTTGCTCTCAGTTCTCCATTTAAAAGCGTGTTGTTAAAATAGTCAGAAATACTTTCATTTCCATTCACGCTATAATAATTTTAACGTTCATTTTATTTATCATTTTGATATTTCGCTCTCTGGTTATTCATAATTTTGAAGACCATGTACTAGACCGAAAAATATACAACTATCAATACATCCTGATGAACTGCAGACGCCACTAGGAAATTCAACTACAGTCATAGTCTATGCAACCAGATGGTCCTATGTTTAGCCACCTAGCAATCTTTTTAGCCAGCTGGTCCTCTGTTTAGCAAATATTTAGTTCATATAGCCAGCAAGTTACCCATTCAGCTATCTGGCCTTCTGTTCAGCCAGCTGATTGTCATGAAACGTGTACGTTAACTCTTCCTCTCAGGTTCTGGCGACGGTAGTACTCTGCCTCTACTCCGGGACCCTCGCCCGCCAAACGCCCTCCAGGATATTGAAGACGTTAGAAATTTCTGACGAAAACGTTCTTCTTCGGAATGAACGAAGCTTAGCCAATGCCAGAGAGGGAGGTGACCTGGACACTGCAGCCAGTCAGCAATACACCGTTGTCACCGGCGAAGATCTGGTGGCTGCAGCAGGAGGTGGGCCTTGGGAATCCGGCGAATAGCTAAGCTCTGATGGCTGCTGATGGAAATAGGTATTGGGCATCTGCTAGATATTGAGCCCTTATGGCTGCTGATGGAAGTAGGTCTTTGAAGTCTGGTCGATAGCTAATCCCTGATGGCTGCTGCTGGAAGTAAGTCTTGGGTGTCTGGTGGATACCTGAGCCCTGATTGCTGCTGTAGAAATAGAAATAGAAATAGAATGAGGCTATGGGAACGAACCTTCTGGCCCATTCTTGGGTCGGATAATTACTTCGATAATTATTCGGTTCTTTACCCACGTCCCATGCCGTATTTCAAGCCGCGTCAACCATGTCGGCAGCGGGATTCGAACCCGGGTCTTTCCGCTCGCAAGCAGATTCGCTCACCAGTCGACCAAGCTGGTGATGATGACCAAGCTGGTGATGTAGGAGAAGGATCTTGGAAATCAGGTGGATCATAGTTGAACGCAAAGAACACAGCTCACAAATACAGCAAATTTGCTGTCCTAAATTTGTTGCTTGGCTTCTCTACGTAAAATTCACCTGGTGACCCCATGATTGGTTCATGCTAGAAAGCTGCAACAGAACTAACCACCTAACTTTTTAAAATATTTGTCTGTTACAAGATTCATGGTGACACATCTTTGGCTACAACGGCTAAAATTGGCAGTGTTGTGAACGTGAAGTTCATGTCATTTTCATAAAAGGATTAGAGTTTAATTAGCATGAATAACTTAATACGAATTTTCATAAATATTTACACGAAAGAATTGGTATATACCGCTATAATTAAAAATCTACTTCTATCAAGCCCGAAAGATTGCATCGTTTTTACTTATAAGTTGGAGGGGACGAATGTCAGTAAATTTTTGCAAAATGTGTTGCATAATATTAAATCATAGAAAAAAGGCAAGCTCACAGAAGTAAGTGTGGTTGCTGCAGGTCAGTGGCGAATCAAAAGTGAACTGTGCTGACAGAGGGAAAATGACCTCTGCTGAATCATTCGAAATAATTTTCCCTAATGCAAGCCAATATTTTTCTAAAATATAAATTAATATATTTATTTTTTGTTCCCAGAGTCGTGATCCTAGCGTAAAAATAAATGTGGAAGCTCATTTACGATTTATGTAGAAATTTCATATCATATCTAGTACCCAAGTCTCATTTCTTCCACTAATGATATAAACGTACAGATGCTCCAGCTGATATACATCGTAATATCAGTACCCATTCGGAGGTAAGAGAAGCGAGAAGCCGTTCTTTCAGTGGGTAATAGAGTCCTGATAGACAGATGACTACCGAGTGCTATATCCAGGGAATATACCAGGGTAAATAATTACTCACGTATAGAACATAATACGTAAGGTATTGTGCAGGATTCTATATTATTGCATGAATTGAAGGTCACGGGCACGGTGGTGGTGGCGGGCACAGTAGCAGCCACAGCAGCGGGCACCATTCAGACTCAGGACACAAGAGCGGCCAAGGCTTCAAGAGCGACACAGGCTTTTCAGGCGGTGAAAAAGGCAGCTTTGGCAAGAGTGGCTCGAAGGTAAGCGTTTTAGCAGTTTTCGAGATTTTACTCATTGGAATTGATTGAAAAACACTAACTGAAGCTTTATCAAAAAACTACTGTGACACGAACTTTCCAATTAAACATTGTCTTAGTACCAGCAGTGATAAAATATTGCCACAAAATCGTTGCAAATAATGGTAATTAGCATATTGAGATGACCTTGACGATATTCATATTGAGTTACCATAGTCACTCAAATCTACGTCCCATGAGAGTAGCATATAACCTGCATAGCCGTCACGAAACTGAACCACGTCGGGCAAATCACCTACATTGTAAGATATTGAACACCTTTTCAAAATTTTTGTTCCCCACATTCATATCGGTTAGAAGAAGGCATGAAAGATAAGCCAGAAGCCAAAATTTGTTGTTTTAAAAGCTTCAAAGCTTTGAGAGATCTTCTTGAAATAAATCTAGTCAATATCACAACGTCACCTATGTCTCACCAAATTAATACAGCTGTTGTAAGAACGTAGTATTTTTTTCTTAAATGTCGTAGGGTCCCCGTTTCACATTGAAATTCAGAAGGCTATAATACAGGTCATACACCACTATTTGATTTGACCCTACTCTTTTCCTCAGGGTTTCTTAATTTCTTTACTTGTTTTCAGGACATTTAACTTTAGTCACTTTTTATCAGGGCTTCTTTGACAAAGGCGGCAAGAGCTCCAAAGGCGACCACCACAAAAGCAACGAGCACGGCAGCTTCAAGAGCGGCAAGAAGGGTGGCAAAGGCCACAACAAAGGATCGAAGAGCTCATTCGGCAAAGGCCATTCCAACAAGGTAAAGAAGCAATAGGTTTCTGGTGAAAAAAACATCGGATTAGAATATAAAACATGAGCTGGTCGCTTAGACGTATTTTGGGCTTAAATCTTCTTTTGTCTGAGACATCAATGGTGAATTTCTGGTATTTTACGGTATAAAGGCGAATTATTTCTACGCTGCTTCGTGAATGAAATTAGCTCAAAGTCGCACTTTTTCGCTTGTTGTCATTGGTGACTTCGTTTCTCCCAGTGCAAGTGTATTGTTACACTCAATGATCTATAATCTCTTTCCAGGGCTTCAAGAACTCCCACACCAAGTCCGAGAAAGGTTTTGCGTCCAAATTCCACGATGAAGGAGGCAAGGCTGGGCACAACAGCGACCACTCGTCCTTTGACTCTCATTTCTCGAGCGGCAAAGGCGGTGGCTTCGAAGGGGGAAACTTCGGGGTAAGTTGCAAAAATTTGGGGTAGTCATAATTTTTATGTTGTGTCAAAGCTCATTTTTTTCACAAGAACTGAACCCACATTTATTAAATCATCACTATAACTCATAAGCAAGATGGATATAATATAAGATTCTTTTCCGTCAGTGTCTCAATCTTCTTTCTTATTCTTGCTTCAGGCAAATGAGAGCTTTATTTCTAAAGAAACTTCTTTGAATATCCCTATTTTTCCGATTGCAGGGCAACAAGAGCCACAGCGGCAAGGGAAGCAAGGGCTTCTTCGACAAGGGCAGCAGCGAGGGCGACAAGAGCGGCCACAGCAGCTCATTCGGCTCCAAGGGCAGTCACGGCCACAAAAGCTCCCATGGCAAATCAGGAGGTCACGAGAGCAGCAAAAGCAGCAAGCACTAAAGCACAAAACTCCTGTACTCTTCCACCGAACCGTGACCAATATTGTATCCCAAAATGGCCTTCTCTTTCGTGTTGGAGTCACAGCACAAGTTCCATTGGTAATTCATCACAGAATTCAAGTTCTCAGGTGTAAACTTTCAAATTACTTTTGATTTCGTTTTATTGCTTCAAAATAATTTATTCAGAATAAGTATTGAAGAAAATGAATTCATTACTGGAAATTTATTTCACATGTGTCGGTGTTGGACGAATTACATTTGTTAGGTATGGTACGCTGAGAGAAAGCTTGACTCTGTGGTGTAGTTAAACTTACATGAACTAGATCGAGTAAAAGATTATGAATGTAAAATAAGTATGAAAACTTTTGGAGATTTTACCAATGCAAGTTCCAAGATTGGATGATAATTATTGTTGCTGCTCTCATTTCCCTATTGCATAGTAATAAATACCTTAAATAGGCATGTGATTGATTGAAAACGCTGATTATATTGTTATGTTATTTCATTTCATATTACTTCGACAAGAATTGTAAGGAAAACAGCCTGGTGTCGTATTAAGTATACAATCATAATCAGAGATTAAAACGTTGAATAATTCATGAAATTCTAAACACATGTGGTTCTTACCAGGATCACAAGAATCACGACGGTCACGGCAAGAAGGGCTTCTTCAAGAAGGGGCACCACAAGGGGCACAGGAGCGGACACAAGAGCGCACATGGGCACAAAGATCACCACGGACACAAGAGTTCTCACGGCAAGAAGGGCAGACACAAAAGCAGCCACAAAAGTCACCATTGAGAACCTATATGTTTGCTTTCCTTTCAATGCACATTCGATTCTTGTTGCTGTCTATGTTGTTATTCCCTAGCCTATGGCTGGTAAACTTTAAAAAAAAATCCTTAAAAAATTGTATCGATCAAAACGAACCAATAAAGTCAATCAGTTAATTCAAATTGTTTTTGACCTTTCTCTGCGATAGAGTTTACCTATTTCCTTCACCATAAAAAATTTGATTTTTTGTTTTGTTAGGAATTATTGTAGCTCGTGTCCGATATTGACAAAACCACCAAGAAATTAAATGTCTGGGAGATCATAATTTAATCTGAATTTGCAACCACACATCAAGTTTCCTTAAAACACTAGATGCATCTTACAACCAATTGATTTCAGAGTTACTGAAATGAATATTCAATACATAGAAAATAATGAGTTCCTTTTGTTTCATAAATTGTGTCAGTTCAAAGGAAAACATGTACAGAAAGCTAAGTTTTTGAACTCTCCTACTCCCAAGGGTTGGCTAGTAAATTACTAAATGTTTTACGCCTACACCCTTGTACAACCGGAAGTACTGTGGAAACGTACAGTTACCGCCAGATCTAAGCCAGTATTCACTATTCAAGTATGATAACAGAGCTGTTGTGACTCATCTCTCACATCCTAGTCAGTAGGAAATGTTGGAAGTTAAGAATCTGCCGCAAGTAATGAATACGTTGCGATCATGTGCATCAAATACTGCCAAGTGTTGACTAATGCAAGCAGCATCGTTTTAACGCAATTGCCTGACCCTAAGAAACGTTTATGGAAGCTTTAATAATTAAGTAAATTGATAAATTTCAATCGATTGCTTGAAAACTAAAATTTGTTTGTCAATGAGGTCTCATTTATGTAAATGAAGAGAAGAAATGTTTTTTATCAGCTACCAAACAGGGCAACCCCAGGAGTCCACCTCACTACCACCAGAAGGGTAACCGATGATAGAAAAGATCGATAGCAAAAAATTATATTCCGAATCAAGTGTGCGCTAAATTGGTTTTCTTTTTTAATGCAAACATCTTAAATGCAATGATGATGCTCCCAGTGACTTATCCTGTCTTTGTTTTGTGACTTGAGGTTGAGGCTTGTAGTAGCGTGGCACGTAGGGATGAGCTGGATGTGTTAGGAAATATTACTAGATCGTCAGACCTCCAGTCAGTCTTCTTGGACTCTTGTGTCACAAGCAGGTGAAATTCGAGCGCTGCATAGACACTCGAACCAGCAACTTGTGCATCACATGCCACAGTCAAGCACACGTCACATTCTGGCCCACGCCACATTCAGACCCACGTCACATTCAGGTCCACGCCAAATTCTGGTATACTCCACAAGTAATAATTTGCAGCGTGTTACATAGAGCACAAAAATGGCCAAAATCGTCATTATCTGGATAGTTGAATAAGATTAAAATCTTATTTTTAAACTATTTCTACTATGATATTTCATTGGAATACCAGGCATTTTCCTAAACAATGAATGAAACTTTTCTTTTCTGATATAAATTTTACAATGTCTCTTGCCTGATTAGTTTTAAAGCTTTATTACGATAATGCGCTAGTAATAGAGTATTTTATTAATATATAAAGAAATAAAGTACTTGATTTTTAATGCTGAAACTGTGAATTCCTAGTTAGAATTATTTTTTTACTTCTAGATCGGTGGATATATTAATAAATGTTAGGGTATAATAGTGAAAAACACTGATTTTGTCTGCATTAATAGATTTTTATAATTTTTTTATCGAACTGACATACCGTATTATTCGCTCTACTTCCATGTAGAAATTCGGCTATTGAACTACTACCCTTTTGATTTTTTATTCATATTGTCGAGTTTGTTTTCACATATCTGCTCATATTCCTATATATGATACTTTCCCTCTTCTCTATCATTCTTTTAGTATAGGGTATGAAGTGAAATGACCTTCATATTCATTGTTCTTTTCCCTCCCGCCAGCATCTTCCTAGTACAATAGGTCTCAGTATGGCGTTATTGTCTTTAGTTTACCTTGCATTTTGATTAAAGCTCATCCACGCGTGATGAACAGCCCCGACCTTAATAATGACATGGTTGTTCCTGTCGTTTAGAGCGTCAGTTTTCTTCAGGATGCAATGGTAAAGTCATCGGCTCTATGTTTCCAAAACTATGAACAAATTTTGAAAATTTACAAATAGTCCTAAGAAGTAGACTCCTCACTGGTATTCTTCGGTATACAGGATTCTTGATTTCTCGGTCTACTTGAGAGTCCTTATTATAGATGTGAAAACGCGTATACTATGAAAAATCTGACTTCACATGGCGATAAAATCACCATCCGAGAGAAAAAGTTGACGTTTTACATGTTGGATAATGCCAACAGTTTCGGTAGAGTATTTGAAACTTAAAAATTTGAGAATCAAATACATTTGAGGAGAGAAAAAAGTCTGCATCATACAACATATTAAAAAATGATGGTTTAATTCTGTGACAGTGACCTGCGTTTAGAGGGTCGAGAACTCTAGCAGGATACGCGGCACGTAACAGTGCAGATGTGACTAATGGTTCTCTTCAGTTAATTCGCTATTGGAGCAATTTATTCCAGAGTAGAAATAAAAATCATTCTACCATTCAGCTCCTACTCACAAAAAAATTAGGAAACATTACATTGCAAATTCAAATTTCTTAAATTATTCTAGTTTCATTATCACAGAATATTTACTTGCATAGAAAGAAATATTCATCAGATGTCTCCGCTCTTTGCTCATTTTTTTAGAAGTTACGAAGCCAATGCAATTAGATCCTTTATTTTATATAACGTGGGGAGTAAACTAATACATCACGTTGAATAAATCGGCAAATTGCACATTTATAGACCACGTACAATTACGAAAATTGAACTATATAAAAACAATTTGATTAAAAAGGTAATAATCTAAAACCGACAAATATTTCATGGAAAAAATATATAGGAACATGTTTAATAAATACGTGAACAAAAGGTTACAACACCCGACCATTTTATTGATATTATACTTGAAAATTATTGAATGATAATTCCAGAATGTTCTAAAACATGCTACTCTTTGGCAACCGAACTTTTGTCAGCATTCATCTCCAATAACGTGTCATTGGTACAGCAGCTGTCGTTCCGATAGGTCGTAAGCATGGGCAAGAATAAGGACATCAGCCAAAATCTTCGCAAACGTATTGTGGAGCTCCAAAGTGAAAGTTTGGAATATCGGAAGATAAGTGCACAAGTGTGTATTCCTATAGCCTCGGCTGGAACTATAATACGTGAATGGAAATGCCAGAATACGACTCTTAGGAAGCATCGAACTACTCTTCCACGGAAGATTAACGACCGTGCTGCTCGAAAATTGGTCCGAACAGTAGTTCAGAGGCCTCAAACTACTCGTGAAGAATTGAAGGATGATCTCAAGGTATCTGGGATCAAAGCCAGCAAACACACGATCAGCAGGGTACCACGCTGTGAAGGTCTTCGCTCCTGCAACCCTCGTAGGACACCTTCTCCTCTAGAAACGTCACTTCAAGGCCAGGCTGAAGTATGCCAACGACCATCTGAACAAGCCAGCAGCGTTTTAGAACTCAGTACTGTGGTCAGATGAAACCAAAATCGAACTATTTCTGAGAAACAGCACAAACCATGTTTGGAGGCAACAAAACAAAGAGAATAAACCAGAGTGCACTATACCCACTGTTAAGTTTAGAGGTGGCTCAATCACGGTGTGGGAAGTTTCAGCTCATTAGGGGTACGTAAACTTCCCATCATTGAAGGAACCATGAATGGCAGGAAATGTTTTGAAATATTGGAAGAGCAACTCTTACCTTCAGCTCGTTTGTTAAAATTGAAACGTGGATGGAAATTCCAACAAGACAATGATCCAAATCGTACTGTAAACGAAACCAAGGAATGGTTGAGGATGAAGAAGATAAACATTTTAGAAGGGCCAAGTCAATCCCCGGACATGAATCCAATTGGAAACTTGTGGAGGGAATTGAAATTGAAGATTCAGAAGAAAGGTCACAATAACATCACTGAACTCAAAGAAATTTGCATTGAAGAATGGAGTACGATTAAGCCCGGAACATGTAAAAGGCTGATAGTGAACTACTATTAACGTCTCCAAACAACAAATAATAATAAGGGCTATGCAACGAAGTATTAACACGTTTGTTGCGATGCGACCCACCGGTGGGTCACTTAGGTTAGGTTCTGTAATTTTTTCAGATCCTTCTACTGACTATGCGTACAAAGTGAAGTTTTACACCAATCAGGCAATCGCAACAAACGTGTTAATGTATGTACATCTTGAAATGTGTTGTTTACCTTTGTTCACATAATTAATATACATCTTCCTATGTATTTTTATTTCGAAAAATTTGTGGGTTTTAGATATATCATTGCCTTTTTATACTATTGTTTATATATAGTCCAATTTTTGTAATTTTTCGTGGTCTATAAATGTGCAATCTAGCGATCTAATCAACGTGTTGTATTATTTTGCTCCCTACAGGATGCAGACCTGTTCTTGTTTCTGTTCATTTCGAAGTTTCGTCAGCAGCAGGATGCTTCACAGCACCTCAGCACGACGATAGAACGTGACTGTGCGTTCTCAAAGGCAGGTGCGCCAGTAATGTGAGAGACTAATACATTATATCAATTCTTTTGTAAGAGGTATTTTTTTCGTTTTATTGTACGTGCAACAACATGCAAGTGCCTGTGATGCTAGCACCCGACCTGATTGTCCAGGTAGCTTGAACCAAGGATAGAAAATCATTGTGCATTTTTCCCGTGTATTTTAATTGATTGTGAAAAGTATATTTTCCAATTGATGTGCTGCAGAAAAATTGGGACTCCCAACTTATCAAAATATATATATATATATACTCTTATATACCGTATAATATTCTTCTGGATATTTTCTTGAAGTTCTAGAGAAAACTCGGCAAAAATGAAATTTTCGGACAGTCGGTCACCAGATGTGTTTACTAGGTCACCTGATATATCACCTTTAGACTTCTTTCTCAATAATTTTGTATAAGACTGAGTATTCTGAGCTGTGACATGAAATATCGCTGAACCCAAAACTTTGTTTTGAGAAGTCATAGCATTCATCAATGTTGATATTTTGTAGAAAATGAAAAGAAATTTTGGTACTCGTATTAGGTCTGGTACTTATAATTTCGAATGTCACAAATGAATTAAAGCAAAACTCCCGATATTGTTCATTCAATGAAACTTATTTCAACCTTTTTCTAGCTGTAATAGAGGAAAAATTACAGCATTATGAAAAGGTCACATTTTTTACGATCACCCAGGACAAATGCTCACCCAGATTTGAATAATGTATTTTAAGTCACTGTTTTGTAGCGGATAGAAACATAAACACAAGTTTTTGAACCATACTGGTGTAATTTAGTCAAACTAAGATATTGCAAGCCTATAATAGTTGAAAAGGGAAAAATTTGAGAAAATGAAATAATTACATATTTAAAGGACTGAAGTTTATCTTTGTACGTTTGCGAATATCTTAGGCCCGTTTATCGGGACTACAAAATTTGTAGTTTTAGGCCTGTAACTGTTTACCTTTCAAAAGAGAAGTGATTTTTTATTAGCATATTGTACGTTTTAATGAAAACCCGGTTGTAAGTGCAGAATTGAAGCTAGCCTCCTGTCAAAGAGATCAACTAAAACCCAAAGAGCCTTTATC
>VCRD01011200.1:0-10988 GCA_006783055.1 Trinorchestia longiramus | reverse complement strand
TCGCCTGGGTCTGCCTTCGCCTGGGTCTGCCTTCGCCTGGGTCTGCCTTCCCCTAGGTCTGCCCTCATTATCACGTATGTGTCGTACATTAGCTACCCACCGCCTAGTCAGCTAGGAATTGTACAAGGGTTGTGGCATAGCAGCTGTATCAGTGAGGTACACCTTCCCAGAGTATATTTTAACTTTATTTTGTTTTTCATTGAAAATGCTGGCGTTCCGTGCAACGGACATTTGAACGAGTGTATGAAATACTAGCCATATCGATTTCAGCTTTCAGATTTTCGTCTCTCTAAGCGTTCGATTTTAGCTTCAATTCCCCTGTTGAAAGAATTCGGTTTGAGCGGCTACGTTTATAAAACTATTTTTAATTTCCTGTAAAAACTAGCCCTGTTTCCACCATCGACAACGAAGAGCAATATTTTTCCTTTATGACCTAATCTCAAGCCCAACTTCAAGAACTTCTCCCTCTTGACAAAGAATATATTAAGAGGATCCTTCTTACTTTTTTGGAGCGTTTTATGAAAAAGAAGCTCACTTCATACGATAAAAGCTTGTGTGTGATTACGAGCTACGTCATTTTCAAGAAGAAACTTTTCCTAAGGGAAATAGAGTGACTATTTTTAATGATTAAAAATTCTATTTTAGTGATTATTTTCTGTGTTCATGGGGTAAGTTTCCTTGACTCACCATTATTGGTTTTAGTTCTAGAGAACAGATATAATTATTAAAGATCGAAATTAGTTCGGAGTTTAGAACAGCGAATTCATGAAACATTGAAGAACCAACATCTGAAATAAATTCATAGAAAGTTTAACTTATATATTCAGAGTCCTTACATCATTCCCTCTTAATTATTGCCGAAAAAACATCTGCATCTCTGGTAAAACAATGTCAATATAATATACCTGAGATTTGAACACTAATTTAATTTGCTTGCTCACATAATTATACGATACTCGAAGACAATTATCGTACTTTCATTCTCTGGAGCTCAAGTTTCTTACTCTGTAACTCGCTCAATTTGCTCCTGATTTCGAACTTTTGTTACTCAAATTTTGTTTCAACAATTTTTCTACTGGCATCTGCAAACACGATGTGTAATTCGTCAATATTGATGTTTATCGACCATGAGCTACTGATTTTGCAGAAGAAGCAGAATTAGACTAGAGCAATCTTCTGTTTATTGACAGGTGGTTCGACCTTCGTCGTCTAGGCTTTCAAATGCAAAGTGAGAAAAAAAATGTTATCGTGTGTTAAACTTGGGTGCAAAGCCCGTAGACTTACCCACTCAAGACCAACGACCTTTACCATTCTTCTTGCAATCTTTCAAAAGCGTATCACTATTTCGTTTGTCATTCTTTGAAGAGGGGGGAATCTCCCCATAAATTTGGCCGGGACAACTCAAGAATTTACTGAATTAATGTTGTCAAAATGTAGGGGTTAATTTTGAGCCTAGGCTGTTGGTTTTGTGAATAGATTAACACGTTTCCTGCGATTGCCTAGCCGGTTCAAATCTTGGCTTCGTCCACCTAGTCACTAAAAGGATGCGAAGAGATTTACAGAACCTAACCTAAGTGGCCCACCGGTGGGTCACTTTGCAGGAAATGTGACAAAAAACTTGCACTTGCACAACACGTTGCCTCCGATTGCCTGGCCGGTGTAAATCTTCACTTTGTACATATTATTACTAGAAGGCACTGTAAAATTTACAGAACCTAACCTAAGTGGCCCACATACGTACCACTTCAGAGTCAACGTGTTAAACTTCTTGGTTTCTTTCAAGTAAGTATTTTGTCATTCACAGCTTGCGAAAATCCCGCTATTACTTGGGTGCTGGAAGCTTGGAATAAAAGTTCATTTTAAATGCTTCTATGTAGGCTTGGTTCTTGGAGCATCGATGCATGGTTTTTCAGACGTCACGTTACAGTCTAAACCCCAAACGTGGAGCCCCTAAAAGGTCTTATTTTATTCGTAGTACTAGTAGCTTGTGTCCTCAGATAATATGCTGATGTATTTTTTATGACCTGTTGGTTCTGTACACTTTGTGCTGGCCATTCTGCGATCGATGTAGAAGCCTTGACTTGCCTTTGACGTTTAAGGTTTTTGTTCGAGTGTTGACTTACAAATAAATTGTAGTGGGACATATAGGGTGTCCTGACCTTGCAACTCGTATAATCATAAACTAACGACTCATGTCAACTTATTGGAGTGGAATTTAGTGTAGATTTTCAGAAATTATTTAGTAGATAGCGCCGGGTGGTCGTGTGTCAACATCGATCAGTGAAGAAATAAGGACGAGCTTGTCAATATTGTCTTGATGCGCTTGAGAATATTGGCTTGATGCGCTTGTCAATATTGTTCTGACACGCTTGTCAATGTTGTCTTGATGTGCTTGCGGATATTGGCTTGATGCGCTTGTCAATATTCTGACACGCTTGTCAATGTTGTCTTGATGTGCTTGCGGATATTGGCTTGATGCACTTGTCAATATTGTTCTGACACGCTTGTCAATGTTGTCTTGATGTGCTTGCAGATATTGGCTTGATGGGCTTGCAGATATTGGCTTGATGGGCTTGCAAATATTGGCTTGATGGGCTTGCAAATATTGACTTGATGGGCTTGCAAATATTAGCTTGATGGGCTTGCGAATATTGGCTTGATGGGCTTGCAAATATTGGCTTGATGGGCTTTCGAATATTGGCTTGATGGGCTTGCAAATATTGGCTTGATGGGCTTTCGAATATTGGCTTGATGGGCTTGGGGATATTGGCTTGATAGGCTTGCAAATATTGGCTTAATGGGCTTGCAAATATTGGCTTAATGGGCTTGCGAATATTGGTTTGATACGCTGGCCAATATCGAATTGTTGGTTGATTGAGGGCATGTGAAGCTTCTGCTCAAGTGGTCAACTTCAATGATCGAGGATCTATTCGATTGCTGATTGCACAATAAGAAACGATTACGAATGCAGATAAAGATTGCAAGGAAAAATGACCGATTAATGCGACTTAAGATCAAACTCGTATCATTTCGATACAGCACACTAACATGGACTCTCAGTTTCAGATCCGTGGTTTGCATGAATTCAATGCAAAATTCCCAAGATTTTACGTTACTCGGCATGGGACTTGGGTATCAACCCAAGAATGGACCAAACGGCTCGTTTTTATTGCCTTATTCTATTCTATTCTACTTACGATTGTGAAGTAAGCAAGACAATGATTGTATAGAAGTTAAAGAAGTAAACTTTCAGAAGCTGGTGAACAGCACCACATTAAAAGTAGCCCGTGACGCCTGAGCAACGCGCAGCTGTATATGAATGGCCGACTGTATACGCAACATTAATGATATAAACGTAAACATACGTACAAATAAATAAATATTAAATCGACGAGAGATCAATGAAAGAATAGAAGCGTGTAATTTTATTATTTGAAGACCATTCTGGGGCGAGTAACTCATTGCTTCTGAGTGCGAACGATCGCCGGCACCGTGAGTCATATGACGTGTTCTATGTTTCCTTACCGTTTACACCTTACATCTTCACTGTTTACACCTTACATCTTCACTGTTTACACCTTACATCTTCACTGTTTACACCTTAGATCTTCACTGTTTACACCTTACATCTTCACTGTTTACACCTTAGATCTTCACTGTTTACACCTTACATCTTCACTGTTTACACCTTACATCTTCACTGTTTACACCTTACAGCTTCACTGTTTACACCTTACATCTTCACTGTTTACACCTTACATCTTCACTGTTTACACCTTACATCTTCACTGTTTACACCTTACATCTTCACTGTTTACACCTTACATCTTCACTGTTTACACCTTACATCTTCACTGTTTACACCTTAGATCTTCACTGTTTACACCTTACATCTTCACTGTTTACACCTTACATCTTCACTGTTTACACCTTACATCTTCACTATTTAGAATGAAAACACACCTTGTAGATCTGCAGGGAATTTATAAATTCAATATTTTCTTTAGATATTTTCTGAAGGGTTTGAATGAGCTTAACAAAACACGAGCCGCGAGCCAGGGACACAATATCTGACACAGGTGAGACAACACTGCTTTAATTCAACATTCAGGTGATGTAGATGTTCTCACACACGTGTTCAGGTGATGTAGATGTTCTCACACACGTGTTCAGGTGATGTAGATGTTCTCACACACGTGTGCTGGACGTGACACATTCAGCACCTGCAAACATTGACTAATCAAAGTTTACGGGTGTCAGTCGCAGCTCGCAGAACCAACACAAAATGTCACATTAGCTGCCATCTTTTCGCGCACGTACCAACGGAAACAGGAGGGATAATTTTTCTACTTATTGAACAGGATTAGTGTTGAGATATGTTAACACGTTTGTTGCGATTGCCTGATTGGTGTAAAACTTCACTTTGTACGCATAGTCACTAGAAGGATCTGAAAAAATTACAGAACCTAACCTAAGTGACCCACCGGTGGGTCGCATCGCAACAAACGTGTTAATACTATGCGCTCGGCAAAATTTTACTGAAAAAATGCAAAGAAAGCCGCATGCAACCTTAACATTTTATTGAATAGAATTTACAAAGAACAGCCAAAAAATTCAAAAACTAAATTGACGTTTCGACCGTGCATATCATTTTGTTTGTTACTGGTGGTCATTAACTCCAAATCTGGTGTAATTTTCTCGTATTTTCGAGAACAAATCTCAAATTTGTGGTAGCAGCGGACACAATCCTCACCATAGCAACAGTTTACATGTATGCGCTGACGTATTCATTTTGTACTTTTCGCTGGATTTTACTGAAAAAGGAAGAGCAAAGAAAAAACTAAGAGCTAAATGATAAGGTTGTAAGTGGCTTTCTTTTCTCTTATTTGTTGAGGGCTAGTCTTGCAATATATGCAGCATGAAATGCTTGGACCACGAGCAGAGTATTCGATTATTTTTCGGATTTAAACATCGATCAAAAACTTGTTTGTTGTTTTGCAATTGAAATTAATTGCAGGATAGCGACCAATAGTTTACAAAACAATCGAACAGTGAAATAGTTTTCAATTTGTGGTGTTTTCATTGGAATTGAAAACATTTGATCAGAAAGAGGTACGATGTTGATATGACATCGGTACGTTTGATGTCTTTGATGTCTTTGATGTTACTGGTGTATTGAATGGTCCTCTTAATTTGTATACCACTTTAATGCATGAGATGTACAGGACAATCGGGATCTGACTTCTTATTGGAAGAGCTGGATCCTATTTTGTATTCAAAGCTTCTCTTCATTGCATTGTACTCCATTAAATTATTTCCTTTAACCTTTAAATGCACCGCCTGTCATAAATGACAATAACCGAATTTTAGATGTAATGTTGAAGTTATTCAGCAAGCATACCTGCACTGCATTTTTTACGGAAATGAAAGAAATAAATTGAAGATTTTTATTAACTGAAAGCGCGTTAGTTTATTTAGAAGTCTTTGTCTAACATTCAAATAGTTAATAAGTTTAGTTGACGAAGACCAACGATCTTGCAACTGAAACAACAAATAACTGCATCATGCGAATGGAAAAGTTGGCCCTGAAGTTAATCTATTAATGTTTCACAATGCTATGAATACAATGCTGTAGTGTGGTCCGTGCCCCGCTGCAATTTAACGCTCGACTAAAGCCCTGCTGAAAAAAGTAGCCAGGATGGAGAGAGCGAAGCAGACGCAAATTTTAAGGAAAGATCCTTGATTTATGCTGGAAAAGTAATTATGGAATTAGAGAGACATAATTAAAGGGAGATTTAAATGTCGTCTTAGTGAGTTATAAAATATTTGTACTTAATTCATTTAGAGACCGACGTTTAGGTATTATACCGTGAAGTGATGCGAAGTGACCTTTAGGGGGAGTTGTTAAAAGACGGTACAAAGCCACTAGGTTAGTTAAATAGTATAGAGATAATTTGTTAGTAATTACGTTGGAGCTTCTTCAGGTGAATAGAGCAAGTGCTGAAAGATGTTAATTAACTGGGGACTAAAAATAGGCGTCGTGCATTATAGCCTTTAAAGAAAACCTCGGTCATTAAATGAAAGTAATTTTCATGTGAGCGATGAGCTTCATTATGAAACCTAGTTGGACCTCAATGAAGTTGTAGAATTCATAAAATATTAACAAAGACACAACATGAGAAGTATCTGAATAAGATCTGAAGCAGAGCTGATAGTTTAAATGAAGAACACGAGAAAATAGGAAAAGCTTAACGGCATTAGTATGACCAAACTAAACACGAACCTGAAGAATAGGTGACTTCTAATGAAAGCGTCGGCTAGAACACAAGATATTTCCCTCGCTTTAATTTCATTAAACGTAAAATTTGCAAGTAAATAAATCTCAAAAAATGAAGTTTACTAAATGTATAATTTCTTACAAGTTAGTGTCAACAGTGATACGTACCAAAACTGAACAAATTCAAAACACGAACAATTGCCGTATTTGACGGATATAAGACGAAGTACTGAGCGTAAGCTGCAATAGTGAGCGTCAGAGAGAAGATTAGCCTAGCCCTACCTGAGGTCTTAAACCTCACCTACGCTATATAAGACGCAGGACGATTTTTGAGCCAAAATTTTGAAAAAAGTGCGTCTTCTATGCCGTCAAATACGGTACGTTGTCAGGGTTAGTGCAAACAAATTAGCGGCACAGAATCTTCTGGGATCAACTGTGTACATTTAATATTGAGTTAACTGAAAGCTGATATTTCTGGTCCAGCTTTGCAGGTTCGATAAACATCTCTTCCAAAAACTGGCCTTCAAAATTTTCAGTAGAAACTTAGGAATACGTTTTGAGCACTAATTCTCGTCAGCTGAACATTAATTGAAGTTACGAGTATGACGTCTGAGTGATTTCAGCCCTCGTTGCTTATTGTTTTGTCCCTAAAACTTGCCGAATTTCAATGTTTATATTACGTTTAAACGTTTTCAAAGTGTTTCTAATAATGAAATGGAGCGTTAAAATGTAGTGGACGCATCATTTGATACAGGCCTCCGGGCCAAGACACAATTTGAGACGCACAAAGCTGCTGCCAGTAATGTTGCAGTCTCTTTTAGGCCTATGTGCTTCCGGCTCTTGTAGGCCTATGGTGTCCCGCTGGCAAATAGGCACAGCGCTCCAGACTGAGTGCGGCAGAAATGGCTGTAGAGTTGGGGAGGTGGAGTGGGTGAGTGGGACAGTCACAGTGGGACAGTAAGAGTGGGACAGTAAGAGTGGGACAGTTAGAGTAGGACAGTCACAGTAGGACAGTCACAGTGGGACAGTTAGAGTGGGACAGTAACAGTGGGACAGTTAGAGTAGGACAGTCACAGTGGGACAGTTAGAGTGGGACAGTAAGAGTGGGACAGTAAGAGTGGGACAGCAAGAGTAGGACAGCAAGAGTAGTACTGTAAGAGTGGGACAGTAAGAGTGGGACTGCAAAAGTGGGACTGCAAGAGTGGGACAGCAAGAGTAGGACTGCAAGAGTGGGACTGCAAGAGTGGGACAACAAGAGTGGGACAACAAGAGTGGGACAGTAAGAGTGGGATTGCAAGAGTGGGACAGCAAGAGTGGGACTGCAAGAGTGGGACAGCAAGAGTGGGACTGTTCGATCCATCTGGAAGCTTGAATTTGTTAGCTAGTAAAGCAGAGTGCGGGAAGCGCTGAGTTTAGTTAACGAAGCAGTGTTGTGGTCAGTTCCTGCCTGCTTATTGGTGGACGAGAGACGTACACGTCCTGCTTGCTGTGACGCAGGACACCCGCAAGAATGACTCATCAAGCGCCCCTACGAGCCTCTACTTCAACTTGCTCTACAGAGCACGGAAACAGTCGTAGAGTGCATTATTACTACTCTTAAAATGTTAATATTAAAAATTGAAAACACGGTTCCATGTACCGTGTATATACATTCTTTGTGTTTATTTATTGCATGATGTATCGCGCTGTTCAAATAGCGAAGCAGTGTGCGAGAAGCGCAACATCTGAACAATAGAGGAAGGTGTAATTAGTGCTGTGGAGTAGGGGGCGTCCACAGCCTGTCGATAATTGCATGCGTTCACATGGCAAATTTTCCAACAAAATTGCATTTATTTAAACACCTTTGAACGGGATGCGATTTGTGAGTTTAATTCTGCTAAAAATAATCTTTATTGTTTATTGCTTTGGTGAAATTACTATGTTCCTTCTGCTGGTAACATGACCATGCATCACAGATGATGTGTGTAACCAGGACGCCTGAGTACTGTATGATGTGTGTAACCAGGACGCCTGAGTACTGTATGATGTGTGTAACCAGGACGCCTGAGTACTGTATGATGTGTGTAACCAGGACGCCTGAGTACTGTATGATGTGTGTAACCAGGACGCCTGGACTAAACTAGGAGTTGTGTGTTACTAGAAATGTTTGTGTGGGGAAGTCAGTGTATTGAGTAGACGGGGTGTGTAGCTACGATAATGCTGAAAGTGAAAATACTGGGAGAATACACCGAATAATGATGACAGATGTTAATATGTTTGACAAGCACACAGCCTGATCACTCTTACTAAAAAGTGGACTTTTCAAGCCCAAAATACATACATACATTCTACCATCATAACAAATCTGACTAATTTCTTCAACCGTAGCTAATATTTCGTGGAAGCCTTAATTCGACCTCACCACAATTCCCGGGAATAATTTGAGGCTGAGGAGCACAAAATTGGAGCGTGTGGCATCCTGAGTTTTGCTTANACCTCCGTACACAGTACTCAAACATGACCTCCGTACACAGTACGTAAACATGACCTCCGTACACAGTATGTATATAACTTCATGGTGTGTCTGACTGGTTTATAAAACCCTGAAGTTTTCGAAATTAACAAAGAAAAATAGGCAAAAAAACAAAATAGCTTTAAATTTTACACACATTACTCACAAATCAAATCACATCTTGCATTCTTCAGTCTATTTTACCATTATTAAATCTACAATTGTGGCAGTCATTTTGCAGCACTGCGTGAGCCTCAACAGAACAACTGACAAGGAAAAAACAAAGGACTGCAAATAGATGTAAACGTCGATGCAGAGTTCCTATTGAAGGAATCGATATGTCAAACACAGACAACTTTTGAAACAAAGCCAACTGGATCTCGTGCTGGTGTCCGGACACACAAATGCTGGTCTTACGAGCAGAAAAAATTAAAACCTTTTTCAAGATTTGGTGAGACACGAGACCACAGAAGCCACTCTCTTTGTTTGCTCTATTGGCATGACTAAACCATTGTGCAGTCGTGGTTGTATTTAAATCTTTGGGTGTACTGCTGCACATTCACTGTTGTCTAATACTCAAGTAGCAACACATGAAAGGAAAGACGCTAAAAATAAATAAATAATGCAGATAAAGCTTGAAATCGTCTTTTGCAAGCAAGCTTTTTTGGAGAAGCTCGTTAATTCTCAAGCGAGCATTTCTGCATTGTACAGGATTCATTAGCAGAAAAAGTCGAGCATGATTCTTCACAAGAAGTTAAAGTGAACAACTTCATGAAAACAAGCAAACTTTACAACAACTTGAAAGAATAATTCATACGCCACAACTTTCACGCTGCTCGAACCATGAACTTAGGATGATTTAAAACAATCATCAAACTTTTCGCTGCTTCTGCAATCGATTATTTTACAGCACATTATATCATATTTCGGACGTGGTGAAACCTTATTTCCTGTGCCTGTCCTCTTCTTTATTACACCCTCCAGTGACTGAACGCCTGTGGCGCTTGCAAAGAGTTCCTAGTATTTATTTCATACTTAGTTTTGATTTAAGAACTATACCTGAATTCATGCACAAAAAACGTTTGGATGTTTGCACAGTGAGAGACGTTTCGTTTAGATGATATTTCAAAAATAAGGATTGCAAATTCCCTGACACTGCGAGATGAATGAACGAGCCTCAATTGTTAAACACACTGTGGACTAGAACATGGGTGCTACATTCATTCCAGTTGTTCAAACTTGTTTCAGTTGTCAACAAGTGAAATAAGTCAACACTTATTTCAACTGTCAACACTCATTCCAGCTATCAACACTTCATTACTAATCAAGGTAAAATGTGTACGTTATGATTACGTCTCTCTGTCAAATTCGTCATCACATATGTAGTACTCAAAGATGACCTCCGTACACAGTACGCTAACATGACCTGCGTACACAGTACGAAAACATGACCTGTGTACACAGTACGCAAACATGACCTGCGTACACAGTACGCAAACATGACCTGCGTACACAGTACGCAAACATGACCTGTGTACACAGTACGCAAACATGACCTGCGTACACAGCACGCTAACATGACCTGCGTACACAGCACGCTAACATGACCTGTGTACACAATACACAGAATAACACAAGACCTGCGCAGAGCTCAACATCTGAATAATAATTCGCTGCCCAGAAATTTGTCACATTTTTCTAGAGAAGAAATCTGGCCACAGTTCCTCGACACTAGAGTTGTTGATGCCCCTGGGTGCACATTAGAGATTACATAGATTGCCTTTTTGTACGTACCTGATATTCTTGAAAAACTTTTGCTCTTAATTCCCAAGAGAGAACTTACTTTACTGGGCAAGCTCTATAAATTCTCAAAGGAAATTTTCTCAAGGGTAAATTCTTTTATTACACTCAAAATAGTTATAAGCAGGACGTGTATCCTAGATACACGAGCTCTAACGACCACATGGAATTAGAAGAAAAACGCAAAATATAAATAAATTGAGGTACAGATGTGGCACAGGCAGCATTGTTGTATCCACCAATACCACATCACTGCATCTCTCTTCCATCCAACACCACATCACTGCACCTATCTTCCATCAACACCACATCACTGCACCTATCTTCCATCAACACCACATCACTGCACCTATCTTCCATCAACACCACATCGCTGCACCTCTCTTCCATCAACACCACATCACTGCACCTCTCTTCCAT
>VCRD01011195.1:0-10997 GCA_006783055.1 Trinorchestia longiramus | reverse complement strand
TTCCGATGAGGTGCTTATTCCAATGTGGTGCTTGTTACCAAATAGCTTGCTTGTTGTCTAGATATCTTGTTTGTTGTCTAATATTATTTCGGTTAAACTTTAACGGTAGACACTTTAAATCACTTCGGTAATTATTCGGTCAGTAGTTAAAGTATTCACGTTATTCGGCGTGATTAGTACGTTTCGTAAGATAGAACTCTTACACTTCACGTACTTGAGCACCTATCTCGCACGATCATTCGCGGCTGTGTCGTGAGGGTTACTGAGTGTCGTGAGGGTTACTGTGTGTCGTGAGGGTTACATACACAACAATAACAAACTTTTATCTTCAAGGTAAAATTAACACGCTTTCAGATGATAAGCGACGAGGCAGGATAAGAGTTGCCAAACTATCAAGATTTGTAATTAAAGATGTGTTCAGTTTTTTTTAGCCCACAAGGTATGTCAGTGACAACATGGCTGCGGGGTTCCGTAGAGTTTCATCGTGGTACTTTGTACTGGTAACTTGAATTATCTTCGACCATAAGAGGGGTAACACATATCTTGGGCTTTTATCGGGCTGGTCTATCAATATTCTTAAAATTATTTAATGAACTCATGAAATAGAAACAGCTGTCATAATTCATGTGAAAATATGTTTTCAAGAATTCAAAAAATCATTATCAATTCCGTGCAAAATGTGGGATGATGCCTAAACCAAGTAGACAAATTATTCGCTAGTAATAATTAGAGGAGTAATTAGAACAGTCAATATCAATATCCGTTCAGAGAGACGGTCGAACGTTCCGTTATTCTCTAAGTCAGAATTTCAATCGCTATCGTTTTTAGAAGTATGCACAATACTTAAAGTTTTTTTTTATAAAATTTTGGTTTCAGTTACTTTAAATTGCATTTTTAATATGATACATACGTTTATTACACCACTAGATATTTTTGCTGTGTAATCAGAAAACTTGAGAAGCTTATCGTAAGTTTTACAGTCTAGTACTTGCTGATAATGAGTTTCAAAATGGTAACAGATTCTTGTTAATGTGATCATTTTTTTTCCTTTTTGTGTGGACGCAGTACCAAAAAATAAAATTTATTACGGGAACGAACATAAGTAGCTCTATGTGTTGAAACAACTGAAGCTTTTTCCTTTGTCATGCAATAATATTCAGCAGGTGTGGTTTTCATTTCGGAATCGATTTATTGATCCAAAAAAAGTCCATGACTCACAGAAATAATCGATGCTGCTTATTAACGGCTCGATAATTCAATGACTACATTATAAAAGCTGGAACTCTATTCCACAATTTCAGTGAGGACCTGGTGGCACTTTCGAGCGAACGTTACTTTTATCAGCGGAGAAATTCCTAAGCACTGAATCTTTCATTTATTTCAACCAGTCAGTCAGTTCCAGCAGCAATGAAGGTAAGTTTCACCAATGAAATGTTTGCTATATATTTTATCTAGAACTTTTTGCGAATATAAGTCCATTTGAAATGATTACTGTTCGTGTTTGTAATGTAAAACTTGATGTGTGCTTGTATGACTTGTCCATACAGTTTGTAAAATGTTGGAATTTATCTAAAATATAAAAGCATAAATGAAAATTGTATGATTTTTAAGACATAAATAAACTCATTAACGTTGGTAGGGCAGAAAGTAGTCTTATATATATATATATATATATATATATATATATATATATATATATATATATATATATATATATATATATATATATATATATATATATATATATATATGCCTATACTTTGTTTAGGCATATATATACTTTGTCAAGAAATCGACTTGTGACACAAATCCTTGCATATTTATTTTACGTGATACATTTCTCGCTCATAAAACTTGTGCTGAATAAATTTGCATTTTCAACAGGTCTGCTTCCTGATCCTGAGCGTCTTCGCTGCGGCTACAACTGCGGTAAGTATTGTTATCCGTGCAACGACAAAATTCCTGATTTTTCTTCAGTAGGCGTCGCATTTACATTGTTGTTTTATATCTGTCAAATAATTCACTGCACTGACATGTTGACATTCATAGTTATACAATTTGGTGAACGACATTTAACGAAAATCATTAACAACGTTTTCTAAGAAATTTAAACCAGGTCACGATTCATAATTGATTTATAATAGTTTGAAAGTACGGTTTCACCAAATAATATTTCAATTTTTACTTAAATTTTATATATTATGCTAATGTGCCTCCTCGATCACTTTAGCAAACGAGTCACTTCTAAAACTGTATGAAGTCCAAGCGCACAGTGCCTACGTCTCTTAGGTCCTAGTTTCTTGCGTTGTAATTGATTCCTTGAAACTGAAAGCTTTTAACGAACATTAGTCATTGTTCTGTAAATCCTCATTTACGTGTTACAAAATAAATAAAATAACCAATCAGATTGTCAGATGAGTTCATAACTCAGTCATCTATACCCATCGTGGCTAGTATGATATGGAGCAAAACTTTGTACATGAATGATGAAGCTAAGAGTTTACATCCGTCGTTTCGGGTCTTAGTTTTGTGACAGCACGTCTGATCAGTTTAGCTAATAGATTTATGTGACATCATCAGTCCAGCATCAAGTGCTTAGTTTGGAAGTTTTCTAGATGAGGTAAACCGACTGTCAAGTTTGAAGTACATGGCAGGGATATTTTAACTCCATGAACATAGGATTAAATATTACGTTGCAAATTCATCAAAATTATTTCTTAAACAATTTAATACTTCATGACAGTTGCTGTACGTGGTTCACTAGATATGCAACAATTTTCGTACTATGTATAAATAGGAATGAAACACCATGGGAGCAACACAATTCATTGAAACCAAGTTCACTTCTCCCTATTTTTGGGTGATCTGTTCTAGCATACTGTAATTTCGAATGTAATTATGCGTCAAATAAATGGTTAATCTGACACTTTATGTTATGGAAATAATGAAAATTTATTTCGTTTCAGATGCCCGGTGCCACTGACGGTATGCCATGAGAAGAAAACGATGTGGAGAATTCATTGAATTAAAATTTGAAATGACAAAAATTCAACTTATTACAGTTTTAATTTTTTTAAACTACGACGAACTCTTCAAGTTTGACAATTTCAGTAGATGATTTATACTATTTTCATAGTTTTAGCTTAAATCATTGACGTTTTTGAAATCTAGTGTCATGACATTAATGTCATGGCAGATTGATGTCATGACAAATTGATGTCATGGCAGATTGATGTCAATACAAATTGATGGCATGACAAATTGATGTCATGACAGGTTGATGACTTAACAGAGTGATGGCATGAAGATTGATGTCATGACATTAATTGCGTGATAGACTAAAAATCCTTATCATACTATACTCTTTAGTTTAAATGCACATTACTTTGATGTTCAATTTTCTTTAAGTTAATGTTCGTAAATCACCGTATCATTATTTTAATTTATACTAAATTTAGCAGCAAACTCCACAACTGCTGTAAAGCTGAGTTTTAGTGCTGATATTTCAGGGATTCATAAAAACAGGTTAATTTCCTAAAAGTGTTTTTTCTCTCTATAGTATTTTTCACATTTTCACTTGTTCATTACTAAAAAGCTCGTCTTTCTCAGGCAAAAAAATAATTATCTTGTGTATTTTAATAAAAATTATGTATACCGTGGTTCTGCAGTGCACTCTATTTCATGGAGTTTACGAAGACACTTTATAACAGTGCTCAGTATAGTATCAGATAACACTAAAAGTTTCTCGCTAATTTTAGTGGTAAAAAACATTTAGCCCTTCATGATGGAGGGGAACATTAAAAAAACGAATTACTGATATTCGAATTCAGTGAAATGTACGTTTTAAGAATGGTACTAGTGCAAATATTATTTTATTATTAGGCACACGTTATTGCTTACCAACAGAATAATTACATATTGCCACATTCTTTATAATTTATTTAGTTAAAAATCTACTCGAATAACCGCACTGCTTTATCAGTTCACTAATTGACTGCTAATTAATCCATCAGCACTGGATTTCACTTCATTGTAATGAATAATGGTCGCCAATATTTATAGGAAAATTTTAGTCTGTGACGAAGTCGCTCCTTGTATGAAGAAATCTACAAATCAAATGCGTGAGTTATGTCACCAATTTTCAGACCCCTTAAAAAATAACTCACAACAATCTCAATGCAAAAAATTATGAAACGAAATGCTACAAAATATAAGGAATTCTAATTTACTCAGGCGAATCAAATATTGTTGCTGGCTAGTGTAACTCCTCGTAAATTAAGCACATTCTAATGTGTCAATTTGTCTTTGTTCCATTGTTAACAACAATGGTATTCTTGAACAAAAGTTCTGATATTGAACTATACATTGCATCAATATTTACATGTGCTGTTCACGAACAATGAAAAAATAAAAACATTATGGAAAAACATGAACTGTTAATCAAAAAATATTTGACTTAGTCGACGCGATTGCTCTAAAAGCCTTTCTGTTTTTAATGTTCCATATGTTCGAAAATTTTATAACCAAGGTCTTGGTTAAAAATTATTAAATAAATTAAATAAAAAGAGAAAATCTGCAGAATGGCGAGACATAAAGAGAAACATACATCCATGTTAAACTCAACAATTGGTGCAACGACGTTTATTTTAATAAAACCTCCTATGAAATCTTTTCCTGTGTGATCCGCAGATTTGTGCCAGATAATGAAGGAGACGTTCATGAAGAAAATCCAAACTCGAGCTGCTCGAGACTTTGTGCCGCTGAGCTCTGTTAAGAAGAGCAGCTTCCACTCGTGCGACGTCAACAGCAACAGGGCGTTGGAGGGTGCAGAATTCGCTGGCTGCCTCCACCCCCTCGTCACGGAGGACTCTAAGCTCGGCGAGGACGCACTCAGGCTCAGGTGCACTCAAAGTCGCGTGTCTCTTTTCTTGCAGTAGTCTAGTTAATTTAGTTAAACGATCAAACGAGTTTCTTAGTAGCACAAATTTAAATTTTGTAATCATTTCATGAGGAGTCCATTCAAGACACGCAAAATATTGTTATGCATTCCGATACACCGACCAGCCGGACTAGCACAACTGATGTGCTCTTACTTTTTTCAGCTAGCACTTCTTCCAAACTTACAAGCAAAAAAACAAACAAATTTTATTACTGATATAGGACACAGTAAATAAATTGTTATATGCTTTTTAACTCGCAATATGTACTTACATCTTAAGAATAGTCATGATGCCTGCAGCGACTGTTCCCGTTATTTTGTATCAAGAGAACAATAAGCTGACGGATGCCAGTAGTTTGTTGCTAGCTCGATCATAGAAAGTTAAACTTCAGAACACTTTTGGTCGTGTAGTTGTGCGCGTTATTTACGAAATGAGTGAAATAATTACTTAATCCAATCTTATTCATCCCCGTATGAGTGATCGTTGAGTTGAATGCAAAGTTAATTGCATGATTGTGTGATTACTTGATAGCTTTTTGAGGAATTACATCTTTGGCTTAATTTATTAATAAAATCAAAAGTGTTTTTCCCATGAGCATTAAGACAAAAAATATTCATATACATACATACATATAAACACTTTAAGAAGCTGTCGCTGGATTACATCACAACGCAATTTCGTTTGTGTTTTGAAAACCAGGATGATTGTTGGAAGCCAGTATTCTATGAACATACTATAATTATATTGTTCTATCAAAAGAAATGTTGTCAGTCCAGCATCTGTAGTTAATGCATAATACTAAATATCTAAATGCAACGATACTTCACATGTGTGTGTGTGAGGTAACTCTGTTATTTTTCAACTTATCTTATTCCTGAAAATATGATCAACAAAATCAGGCTTATATATTAAGAAAATGGATGGAAGTTCTTAACGTAATGCACAATGCACAATGGAAGATCTTAATATATAAGCCTAATTTTATTAATCATATTTTCAGAAATAAGATTAGTTGAAAAATTGCAGAGTTACTTCACATACGCACACACTTGTGAAGTATTATTGCATTTGGATATTTAGTACGAGTACTAGTCACCACGCGATGAGCTTCATGCATTTCTTTTGAATTCAATTATTTACACACCAAAGACAGCTTAAACAGAAATTCACAAGTAAACGTGAGTGCTAGAGATTTATATTTCTTTTCATTTTCAGACTTGACTGCTTCCGTAAGTTCAAGAGACAAGCCGACAAAAATGATGACGATAGGGTGACGAAGGAGGAATTCGACAATTGGACAAAACTTGGCTTCTTTGACATGGTGCTCGCAGCGAGCGAACAAACGAATGTCATTGAAAACCCAGGCATCACAGATGTCGAGGTCTTTATCGATAACACTCCTGCAAGTTCGAGACAGGTAAAAGATGTCTTTAAGATCATCAAGGCTTTAGTGAAGGGTGACACAGGCCTGGCTCTGGTCCGAGTTTATGGATTACTTACCGGTACCGACGTGAGTGGCTTTGATGTTCTCCTTATCGAGGCCGTGTCTAATGCTCTAGACGCTATTTCTGCAGGGGACATTCCCTCGGCCATTGGCTATGTTTTCAGCATCGTCGCTGGTGTTGTCGTCGAAGATAACGATGATATCACGGTGACCCAAGCGACCATCTCTTCTGTCGGAAGTCTATTGACATCTATTATAAATAATGATAGCGAGGGCATTGCCACGTATGTCGGACTTGCAGTTACAGGGGTTCTTGTTGATCTTGCTGGGATCACCTACAAAACGGCAGAAGCAATCAGTGTAATTGTTGTATCGATGGTAACTGGTACCTATGATGGCATGTTAACCGACAGTATGATTGACACGCTGTCCAGAGGTCTTGCTGAGTTCGTTGGAATCAGCAACGAGGCTCGCGACTCCCTCATTATTCTCATTCAAGCCATCAGAGACAACGACACAGAACTGATCCAAGCGAACGTATTTATCGTCATTTCTGCAATTGCTGGGGCAGCTAGTGGAATTGGCGAAGCCACGTCCACAACACTTACACTTCTCGTTCAAGCCCTCGTTGCAGACGACAGAACTGAAGCCGTCCTGCAAACTGCTACTCTTTACAACTTGCTCTCAAACGGAGGAACCTGCTCCGAAAGCAAGTTTTCGATCTTCGGATAAAAATATGAAAGGGCTTTCCGAAAATTTCTGGCTCAAACCGTCAGTTAAGAACTTTTTGTTTTCATAAATCAGGGTTTTAATAAGAGGACTACATTAAAAAAGTGACTGATATCGGTATGTCGTTCGTATTTTTTTCTGAGTTCCATGTGCTCAAGTCACAGTTTAGATAAATTATTTATTGTTGCCAGGTTATTCTATTATTGTAAATCAAAATAGAATAATCATCAGATGTAATACATAGCATTAAACTGAAAGCTACTAAAAACTTTCGGATGCCTTCTTGTTCGTAAAGAATTATAAAAGTTTGCATTAAAAGTTAATAAAACCATCTTTCATTTTCACCCATTTTTCAGATTATAGTTGATGACTTAGCAGAGTAGTAGATTTCAAACAACGCCACTGTATTGGCTGACAGATCAGTATGATCTTAAACAGAGGTTACTGTACAACCTTTTGGTTTCAGTTCATTTTTTAATATAATTAATAGTGACGAGCAAATAATAAAAACTTGACAAGCTAATTTAATGAGTTTCTATTACCGACGATCTGACGTTTGAGACGTCGCTAAGCGCATAAAAATATGAAATAATGTATTACTTTGTATTGCTCTACGAGAGATCTTTTGAATACGGAATTAATGCTAAAATTAAGTTCCATAAGAACATAAATTCAAGTCAATGACAAAAATTTTTTCAAACATAATTAGAAATAAATGTACTACGCATGATGTCTCTCAAATTTGTCTGCTTGCCATTGAAATTGTTACTCAACCAGGTTAGATTTCCTAGTGTATATATGATTCTTCGTTTTTTTTATTTCCAGTTGAGAATTTTGCGCTTAGAGAGTGAGTCAACCGAAAAAGTTGTTCAGTGTAAGTTTTAGACGATGCTCTATTTTATCAATACGCAAAAAATCACCCCATACCCCATAAAACTTCATGGGATTTTTAAGATGTGATCGATATATGATGGACTTTCTTCATTCAAAGGAAATTTTATTTGCTTGCCGTTGTTGCATATCATAGACAACAGAAGCAGCACAATGTATTCGTTATTTCCTAGAAAAACCCATACTCTAGTGTTGCCTGTAACCTCTTCACAGTTTCCTCTCAGACTGGAACGTAAAATGAGTGCAGCCGCGTGAGTTTGTACATCTGAACGTGAAAAGTAGGATGAGTGACATTTTGAAAATATACAATGAGGAAGATCTACAGTAAGAAATCTATTGGGAAAATTTAATGGTAAATATTAAGTGTAAATTTATTTTGCTGTTTAGCATATATGTGATTAGTGCTTATAAACAACTTATGACGTTGTTGACAACACTTGCAAGCCATTGAAGTTGTAAGCCTACAATAAATGAAATGAACAAACTTGCAGCACGAAAATGTAAACTTATTCGAGCGACTATCTACCTAACTGTTGAAAACTTATGTAACAGAAAATATTAACACCTGCAAGGATATTAATTTAAAATAATTCTCATGATTCTACATTAACTCCAGCATGTACATTTAATTTATGTACCATGATCATTCAGCTCAACGTTGGCCTGATGTTACTAAAAAATGACAAAAAAACAATGCAAGGGAAGCAAAAAACAGGTATATGATCTATATATACTAGTGTACCTGTGCCATCAAAAATGATGGCAAATACTGTCGGAAAGATATTAAATACAATTACATATAAGAACGTAATGCATACTGCACTTGCATACTGATCCCATATCTGTTGCCTTACAACAGCTTGTTGTTCTTGAGATAATCTTTCTCTTGCTCTTCTCTTTCGCTCTCGATTCAGTCTTTTGTTTTGTTCGAGTGGAGTTTTCATGCTTAAGTTTATTTCAAAGGTAACTTATTTTCTTGTGACAGTAATAAACAGTTAGAATATAGTATTTTTGAGCCGCAATAGAAGTAGTTATAGCCATTCGTGTCATATCCTAGATACAGAAGGTCAGCATTGCTGAAAGCAACTGCGAGCTTGTGTATGTATATTGTAATATGCATTACCCAGCGGAACTCGGTATCCACGATACGGACTCGAGTATATACGGCTCTGGATCTCTTTAATTATTTTGAAAGTGACTTATCATAGTGCACTTGTACAGCGAAAATGACTGTATTAATTTACCAGTGAACTGAAACTAAGACCGCCAGTGCTAATTTCTTCCTATCTTTTCTTAAGAGCGTGACACGAAACATATAAATAAATAACTATATAAACACACGACGGTCATTCTTAGTATTAGATAGATTATTAGATAACAGACAGTGAATCTCCATCTCTCTCGCTCTCGCTCTCTCTCTTTCTCTCTGTCTGTCCGTTTCATTACTTCCTATTTATTACTGAACTAAAATCAGAGAGGGTATGAATGTATTATAAGCATTGTAGTGTGGATACTAGAGGCGCTAGATCACTATACAATACTCAATGTTTTCTGTTATTAATTTTTATTTCTTACAGGGCCTTGTTATCGGTAGATAAGATACAGAATGAAAGTTCTGTATATATTGATGAAAAATATTCACGGGTATATTTTTTGCCAAGAAGTTCCAGGAGCTCTACTTGCGCTTCTAACTTAGACTTTCGTAGACTAGTGTACCCAGCCGTCAAAAATGACGACAAGGATTCGATGATAATACTTCAGTGGTGTTCACCAATAAACAATTGAAGGGTGGAAAGCACTAGTGGACTACTTGCATTTTTTCCCATGGAAAATATTTAGTAGACTACTGGATCGTAATCGCCNACCACAAAATTCCAATCGATCACAACCACAAATTACAATCAGCAACCTGTCACACAAATGTAAGGCTATTGTTCAGCCGCAATACTTTTGTCTAGTAACAGTATATTATCCAGTCACCAGTCATTATTATTAAAATAATCAATCACCAAAGTACACAATTATTGTGTAGTTGCAAAATCGATAAATCGAAAAATCACAAAATTAGTATCTAGGCACCGGATCCCCAAATTGGTATCGAAGCACAAGATTTCAATATTAGATTCCAGTCAAACAGAACAAAATCTCCTCATTAGTGTCTATTCACTGTATCATAAATTATTGTTTAGTTGCAAAATGATTCAATTTGGCACTTGAAAAAGGCAAACATTAGGATTTGTTTTCTCTATCAAGATTTTTTTTTAGTTATGACATCGAATAAGATTCCCATTAATAAATTCTTTTTATAATAATTTCCATAAACCGGAGGATTGGATGAAAAGGATTCATTAATATTGTGAAGTTTGAAATCAAAATAATGTTTTTTTCCGTGTGTTAAAAGCTATTCTGTTCTTTTTTACACAGAAGCAACGCTAATATGAATTCCCCGAAACTAAAGACAGATATCAAAAAATAGTTTTCGTCCATTGAACAAAAAAAAATAGATTCTATTGCCATTAGTACAGTACCAACATCCATTGCACCTTGATTAACGCATAGAAGGGTTTCACAAACAAATAAATGAAATAGATGTTACAAACACAGAAACACAAACACAGAAACACAAACACAAAAATGAAATAAATGTTAGCTGTAGATGGTGCAGTGATTGACTGTAGTAGACAGCGGCAGTAGCAGTAGTAGTAGACAGCGGCAGTAATAGTAGTAGTAGTCAGCGGCATTAATAGTAGTAGTAGACAGCGGCAGTAATAGTAGTAGTAGACAGCTTGGTAGTAGTAGTAGACAGCAGCAGCAGTAGACAGCGGCAGTAGTAGTCATTGGCAGTAGGGTGGCAGTAGCAGTGGACAGCGGCAGTTGTTGGCAGCCGACGGAGGCAGCAGAATGGTAATAGACCGTGGCAGTAGACAGTGGTGGTAGTAGTCGACAGTAGCAGTAGATATGAGTAGAGCAGTAGACAGTAATGATATAAATAA
>VCRD01011190.1:0-11002 GCA_006783055.1 Trinorchestia longiramus | reverse complement strand
TATCATTGTGTGTCTTCATGTATCATTACTTTCACTGCATTACTTTATATTCCAAAATGTCTACGTGTTCATTGTTTGTCCGTAAATGTGGCATCTCTGCGCTTTTGTACCTAATTTCTTGGAAGTCATCACCTCTTCCAAATTCACTTCTTATTATTATTACTTAAAAGAACGCAGATCAAACATTCGAAGAAGGGAACTGAAAGCTTGTGCACCCATGACATCCGTGTCACATCCTCCCCGTGACGCTTGCAGAGACATCGATGCCTAAATTGATTCTGAAAGTTGATTTATCTGGAAATACAATTTCGAAATGTCGAAATTTTTCTAAATTCGAGGAGCGAAAATTGAAGCGTGACTTGAACACGCTGACAACTTCTTCCACGCTTTTTAAAACTTGAGTATGAGTTGAAGTCGCAGATTAGAGCTTGAGACGAGTTACACGTCATAAAATCAGTGGAGTTTCAGTTGAGTGGACCGCCTACCACCCCCTCCCACAGCGGTCACGCATTGCTGCTCTCGATTGTACCTCCCCTCTCTCTACATATATATACATATTTTTTGTACAGTGTATGTATAATAACGTCCGTCTCCTGTGTTATTCCTGTACCGTCGCTGCGTGAGCATCCAGTTCGTCCCGTCGAGGTCCCTGGCCTGGATAACGGTGCCCCTGTGTTGCTGCAGTCGAAAGTGTGTTCCACAGAACTCCTAAAATGTTAACGTGTTGTTTTTTGTGACGTCCGCCTCTCTCGCTCCGACTAGCTGTGTGTTGGGAGACTCGTACCTCAGAATGTGAAGCCTGTGCGTCACTCATGCTTCAGAAGCGCACGATTGTGTGTTCCCTGGACACGGAGGCACACCTCTTCGTTTTGTGGATTTTTCTAACGAATCTTGTGAATGCACAATGCGCGTTTCAATAATTTCCTAGGTTTCATCCTACAATCCACTGTTGTTCTTCTGAACAGTAAAACTTGTTGCTGGAGAACGATGAGGATAATTATAAGGGTTGTCTTCCTCGAGTTACATTGGTTTCAGGGAAGTCTTCAACTGCGGAGTTACATTAAGGTTATTTTGGATGTTGGGTGACATGTTGTGCACTACAACGTGGTCTTATTGGACGGTGTGCGTTGTAGTTGAAATGATTCATAAATGATTCATTTCTTTAACTGGATGAAAGCGCTCTTCATTGGAAGGAGTACTCAAGATTTCTAACATTCTCGGCACAATTGCTTGTGTTTTGTCGAGTGCTAACAGACGACTACTTACGAACAAAGGCGATCGAATACAATAATTGATGCAGTGCAATGCTTCTTTGTCTTCGCTCCTGCAACTTGATTGGGCTCACCACGTACCTTCGTACTTGCGTCGATGGTAAGTATGGCTTCTCTAATTCTTTATGAGTCTCTTTGACTAGCACTTTTTTACACGATGTGAACGCAGCAACGCAACTCGCTATGCCTCAAATATGCACATATCGGCGCCTTCACAGTGGGCGTGAGTGAGATGGGGGAGTTTTTGGCCTACTCGTCCCTATTATTTTGTCTTCATTGTTGGTCTTGACACGTTTTTTGTCATTTTATAAAGCTAGTATTACTTCAATTGAATTAAACGTCTATTCCTAGTTCAGTTAAGGATATCACAGTTATGATCATCTCCGTTACCAAGCACTAGGTTGTAGCTACACGTGCTCAGCACCAGCCCCGTGAGCTGGCCAATTCTGCAATGCACACACTATAAGTATAATTTCTTCAGCTACTTTCCTTTAGGCCTCTGCAGGCTAGAGTATAGACAGTATTGGATTAGCCAAAAAGTTCTTTCAATTTTTGTTGATGCTAATTTGTTCTCAAAAACCTAACGAACGTATTAGCTAACCCAAACACAATAATTCTGAAGTTAGCGACCAATCTATTGTGTGTTTTATTTTGGTCTTGATTAGCTGCAGAATAACTTTGAAGTTGATCACCAATCTATTGTGTTGTATTCAATTACAATTTGAAAATTTGTCTGATTAAAAGCTAGTGTCTTGGACGTGGACAGTAGAGGATATCCAGAATTAAAGTTAGGGCTTGGTGTGTAATAACACGAACATCTTCCGTGTCGGAAGTGTTCTGCATGAGATAGCTATTTCTCTTCGTTACTGGGCAGTGTGCTCAGGCTTGCGTGAAAATACGAATATTTACGTTGGTCCGATCATGTATTTACACTAATTTATGCTCTGGTGAAAGATATTTGAAAGGAAACGTGGAAATTTTTTGACCGTATTAAGATGATCGTGCTCGGGTATTCATCATTAGATAGCTATGACGTTGCTGTGCAGGCACATTGATTAAACTTGTTGATTGCGTATTAAAAATTTAGCTTTAGTGACTGCAGTGGGCAAGCGCTGGATATCTTGATGCGGTATTGTACCTCACAGAGCTTTTATTTCTTGTGCTTCACTTGTAATCAGTAAAAAATGTGTAACCACTGCTGTTCTCAGACAAGCATCTGCCTGATTACATACTTACGTGGCGACTTGGCTACCTGTCCTACTACCTACCTAGCCTTTATTTAACCTACGTACCTGCATACCTGCCTGCCTAGCAATGAGCTTGCAGGGACAGGTGAGCAGGGTGGTATCATGGATACCCTCGCAACGCCACAAATGAACAGGAGAACTCAGGTGGACGCGTGAGTGTGTGCGAGTAAGTGAAGAATGTCTCAGTTGTCCTGAGTCTAGAACTGAGGTGCTAGTGAACACTTAAAAAGCCTTGTTTGTTGCCTGGTGTGTGCGTGCCTCCGTTTTGCATTGTTACTAGAAAAAAATGATGAATTTTTATGAATGAATTTGGACTCATGTTTGTGTTTAAAACACTTCGTTCACATTCCACTTGCTTTTTTCTATTTACGGTATTGCAGGTTAATTATTATTTGTTTTCACAGCGAAATTTTTCAATCAAAATGTTTTTTTTGGTGTTATTTTAGTTGAGTATTTTTCATGCGGAAGTTTATAAAGAAAAAAGTGCTCTAAATAAGTGGCGTTCAACATTTGTCACAAATGAATACAATTTATGAAATAAATATAACAACAGAGATGTGGTGCTAGGACGGCATTCCTGGCCAACAAACTACGCAAATTTCTACAACTGGCTGCACTAATGCAAGTAATTCTCAATGCCAACAAGTAATGCCCTATTTAAAATTGTCCAGTTCATCAGATTACTGAAAATTATTCAAAGCCATTCTTTTAAATTTCCACACCTTTCAATACCGTATGTTCCGATAATTTTGTGTTGTAAAAGGAATTCATAAGAATCGTATTTCATAACATATTTAGTAGAAAGTAGGTCGTTCTCTCACATGCGTTTTCGTGTTATAATTATTGAACACTGTGAATTTTGCGATACATGTCCAAACAGAGAAACTAATTCTTGCTGGTAGATTGTAGTGCCGCTGGCAACCTCTGTTTTTGTGGTGTAGCTCAGCCCTGGTCCTGGAGGAGAGTTAATTGCTTCTCACAAGTGATGCGTACAGGCTGCAAGTTACGGTATGTGTACCCAGGCAGCGGTCACACATCTGATCTCGTGCTGATCTTCACTAAAACCCAACCCTGAACATTGTTGTAGGTGCTGCTAATGAAGCTGCCGTGCAGCGTGGCACTCCAGCCTGTCTGCCGTGCAGCGTGTCACTCCAGCCTGTCTGCCGTGCAGCGTGTCACTCCAGCCTGTCTGCCGTGCAGCGTGTCACTCCAGCCTGTCTGCCGTGCAGCGTGTCACTCCAGCCTGTCTGCCGTGCAGCGTGTCACTCCAGTCTGTCTGCCGTGCAGCGTGTCACTCCAGCCTGTCTTGCTTTCCATAGACAAATCCTCATTTCATTTCATAAAAGATTTAAAGCGAAGACGTAAATCTCCAAGTTCACGGACGTGCTTTTTCTATGGCATGAATCTGTGTACTTCGGAGTTCAATAATGGTGCAAAATTAGTGAAGCAGCGGTCATGTGAACGTATGCTTGCAAGCGTGTTGCTATTGATGCCTTCCTAAGGCTATTTTATGAAGTGTCTCCAATGAAGCGAGCGCTGGAACGCTGCTATGTTCTCATCAATACCTGCGCGCGGCCCAGAAGTGTGTGCTCGTGTCCAGTTTTTGCGCCCCGTTATGGCACGAGTCTCTCTGCTGTTGCTGTTGCTGCCTGCCTTCTGCCTCCTGTTACTGCTGTTGCTGCCTGCCTTCTGCCTCCTGTTGTTGTTGCTGCTGCCTGCCTTCTGCTTCCTGCTGCTGCTGCTGCCTGCCTTCTGCTTCCTGCTGCTGCTGTTGCTGGCTGCCTTCTGCCTCCTGCTGCTGCTGCTGCAACATATTGCTTCTGCCTCTTGCCTTCTGCCTTCTAGCTTTTGCTGCAGCCGTCATTGTATTGGGCTGCTGAACTAGGGGGATCTTATCACAGTGACGTGGCTGCATGCTCGTGTACTGTTCCCTTGCCTCTCTTTTAACATTATTGTGCAGCGACTGTTCTACTTGTGTGTAATGCAATATGTACTCCTCTTGTACTACTTCTACTCTCCTGACATGGCACGTAAATACGAAGCTATATCAATGAGGTGTATCAATGATAAGGTACATTATCAGTCAGTACAGTTCCCATACACACGGCTGAGACTCATATATGTGTGATGTAAAGATCTCAGTGCATTCCACGTTTCAAAGAGTGCTACAAGTTGCATAGTTTTGTTAATTTATTGCACTGCTGCCAGTTAATTCACAGCATATTTTCTAGTTGAAGTGATGTAAAACTGAGGACGTTCAGTTAAGGGTTCTCGTAATTAGCAAGTATTGATGAATTCATGGGTTTAACACCCTGCAACACGAGTGCTGTCTGCCCCTGGTGGAGGGAAGGAGCTGGACACGAGGAGCAGCCACAGGGGCTGTGAGAGAACGCTGCTTTATGTGACCTCATCTTCACGCTTTGCCGTCAGGGCTTAGCTTGTTCATAATTATTAACCTGTCTTAGTTCAATAGGACTACTTTTAGCATTATTTTCATTAACATTACTTTAAAATTAACGTAGATCCGAGGTAAATTGGAAAAAAATGTCGGAGGTAGTCTTGCGTTTAACGGGCATCACGTTTTTGATAGAATATGCCGGTACCGCCAGTGTATTCATTGTTGTTTTCCATGTTGTCTCGTAAGACATTGAGGGACAATGTGCAGAAAGTAAAGTATAGTAAATCACTTGATACCACAGCTCTTATTTCTGACCCGCTCTTTACCCCTCCCATCAAAACGTAGCGTGAACATAGAATTCCCATTATTTACTTTACTTGTACATGCCAACAATTTCTTGCTTTTTGGCTTTCGTTTCTTGGAAAAGCACAAACACCGTCCGGTCGTATCTGCAAAGGAAACTGTCGAGAAAAGAAACTTTATTCCAATCGAGTGCACGTTGCATATACGTTAGTTTTTTAATTGCTAATGCTAACATCTTGAGATGAGAAATGGTGCTGGCAGCGCCGTGCTAGGTTTCATCTGAAGGACACGGCTTGATATTGTCGTGTATCTCGTGGCCGTGCTAGTCGTGATGCGTCGTGCAGCACGAGCTTCATATGAACATTGATGCCCCTCTTAATTAGTGCAGGAGCAACAAATTTTCTCTCAATTTAGCTGGCGTCAGTAGAATTGTGTATGTGTCTTGTTTACAACAGTTCTGAAATGAGCGAGCTCTGTGTGCTCAAAAGCGCCGCCGGACTCCCAACAGCATCTTTACTCGTCATCTTTACTTGTGTTACTGGCCGCCTCATTACCTGTGTTCTGTACACAGCCTCGGTCGTCGTACCTGTCCTCACCAACTGTCTCTGGCCTCACCTCGTCTCATTTTATTCAGTAATATCAGTGATAACAAATTGAACACACTCATTCCAGTTGATCAATGTGATTGATGTGATTGATTGGTTTGGTTGATTGATGTGAGCATTACTTGTCTGGGTGGAAGCACTATTGGAATATGGATAGTAAGAAATTGAAGAGACTTGGCTAGTTTCACTTACTGTGCATGAATGAGATCTCGTGTAACCTGAATTACACTCTGTTGTGAGAACTGGAGTCTCGATGTTTATCTGCTATTGCATTCGTAGTGGAATGAACTCGAGCCTCACATGCTAACTTCATTTATGTTTTCCAACTGACTACAGAACCGGTTTTATTTGGGCGATGAAAGCTCTCAATATTCAAACAAATTAGTAAGATAAGACACTGGCTAGCTTAGTTCAGTAAGACTTGCATAGTTTACTTTTTACCGTATTTGCGAACTTGTGTTTTTTCTGACTGGTTACGTTATTTATTATCTTGTTGGATTATTCACCGACTGGTTATGTTATTTATTGACTGGTTATGTTATTTACTGATTGGTTGCGTAATTTTTTATCTTGTATTATTTACAGACCGGTGTCGTTATTTACTGACTGGTTAGGTTATTTTTTATCTTGTCGGATTATTTACAAACCGGTGGCGTTATTTAGTGACTGGTTAGGTTATTTTTTATCTTGCTAGATTATTTAGTGACTGGTGGCTTTATGAGAGGGTGGGGCGGAGCAGCAGCGGCGCAAAGCCCACCACCACTAAGTGTTAGTTGATTAGCCGAGGCTACGGCCTCCCGATGCGCTTGCTGAATTGCGCTGTGCTGCACAACAGGTTTCTGACCGAGCTCACTTCTTGGTGGGTATTGACGGCTGCTGCCCCTGGCACTCAAGCTGGTCTCCGCATGCCGAGCCCGATTCTAGTATTTGTTGCTTCAGGCCAACATCCTATAAAGGGAACTTTCTGCAGTACTGTACCGTGATCTCGTAACTCATGATACTGTCGTCGATACGAGATCTGCAGTCCAGCATATCTAAGTGATGGTCATAGACCTTAATTAAGGCACTTCAGTTCTGAAAACTGGAATATTCTGAGTTGTGGTGTTTCTCTAGTTCGCCTGACGAACACCCTCAAGAAGCTATACATCAGAGATGGTTGTTTGTTAGTACAGTGGTGATTATTAATGAATGTGAGAACTTATTTTGTGCGGTATATCTGTCCGGATTGTGCTTCGAGTCCAACTTTGAGCATGTATTGTAGTACTAGTACAAGTTTAGGACTGTACTGTTCTGACTGTCAACCGTGTTGCCTGTGTTGTGTTGCCTGTGTTGTGGTGCCTGTGTTGTGTTGCTATCATGATCGTCAAATCGGAGCTGGTATAATTTTCTAGCACTCTCACTTTGTCATCCGAGAATTTGAGGTGTCGAGGCAGAATCGAGATTAGTAATTTCTATGAATGAAATTTGGGGATTGGGAATAGGGAAAAATAACGAACCTGCTTAGAGTAAGACTAGGACGTTTTAAAATCAGGCAAGTTAACAATTTACTGATGAGCAACTGTGCCATTTAGTGATGTTCCTCCGGCTGAGGCAAGAATTCTCTCTTAAAACGCACCAAACATGGCACGTGCTGACGCACTGGCGAGCGCATCGCTGGTATGTTCCTTGCCCTCACCATATAAGATCAACTTTTTAGGCCATCCATGTCGACTCCGCCCTGCACGGGCGTGTTAGCCACATCCTAGCGTTGCAACAACGCCGTGCATGAGACAGTTGCAACAACGCCGTGCATGAGACAGTTGCAACAACGCCGTGCATGAGACAGTTGCAACAACGCCGTGCATGAGACAGTTGCAACAACGCCGTGCATGAGANATGAGGGAGAGAGTAAGAGAAGATGAGGGAGAGAGTATGAGAGTAAGAGGAGATGAGGGAGAGTAGGAGAGTAAGAGGAGATGGAGAGAGTAGGAGAGTAAGAGGAGATGAGGGAGAGAGTAGTAGGAGATGAGGGTAGGAGAGTAGGAGGGTGTGGGGGATACAGCAAGAATTACGCAGGAGCCGTGTCAACAACAGCAGGCGAGGCCACTGATGCACTGCTTGGAAGCGTGCCAGCCTCAAGCCACGACGCAGGGAGTGCCACTGTCAGAGGGTGGAAGCAGCAACGCCAGAAACTGCCTCAATAATCTAAATTGCTAACTCTGCTCTCAGCACAGCAGCAAGTCACCGCCAAATCCTTATTGTACAACACTACCTCAACCACACAACACAACTAGTCATAATCTTAACCCTCTAGCAGTCCCGGACAACTTCCTGCTTCTGGCACACGTCTTTTACAATAAATATAGAAGTACAAAAAATATGTTAAATGCCATTGTTGAGGGTAGGTAGAATATCGGAAGAAGACTGTAGCTGCAATAAGAATATAAGACCTAGCCATGGGTGTCACACATGTCAGGCTTATTCCTATCAGTCACATTTCAGTACATGTGGGTCTCAGATTGTGAAAGGATTAACAAAAAAACGAACCTAAAGGAATCAGGTCAACGATACACATAAAAAGAACTAAGAAAATGTTGGATTTTAAAATTTAAAAGTATGAATGAACTCAGAAGACAAAAAAAAACTCAGAAGACAAAAATTTGGAGAAAGAAGATTAAACAAACCATAGATGCAGAGAAACATACGCAAGCAAATGAAAGAAAAACCATCATGCATACAAGTAGAAAATAGAATTAAAACCAATCAGAGCAAGGAAAAAAGTTACCAAAACTCGTAGAAATAAAAAGGGGAAGCTAGTGGAGCCAGTATTTGATTATTCCAGCGCTTCCTTGCCCTGCCAAGTAACACAAACTACAAAATGAACTCGTCTAGACATCGGACAATATGCATGCCTCCCACAAGATCAATATAGATGACTAGTGTACCCGTGCCATCAAAAATGATGACAAATACTGTTGGAACAATATTAAATAAAATTACATAAGAACGCAAAGCAATATATTTAGTTTTATAGATATTTACAAAGGACAAACGTTTTAATTAAATATTTCTTTAATGACCAACATTCCTAGTGAAAAACAAATCATCTACCAAATTTCCTTGAACATCAGTTTCTTTAATTGCTGTACCCGTGCACCGAACTCTGTATCCACGATACGGACTCGAATATATATAAGGCTCCGGATCTTTCTAATTTTTTTGAAAGTGACACGAAACATATAAATAAATATATAAACACACGACGGTCATTCTTAGTATTAGATACTACGAATAATATAAAATGTTATTTAATAAAAAAATACCAACGTAACGAGATACTTCGTATACATTTTACATTTGTTAACTTACGTTGCTATTTTTACGTGTTCTTCAGGGTTTACATAAAATTCGGTTGCATTTTAACTCAGACTGAGCAAACGAAGCCATTTCCAGGACAGAAGTTCGTTACTCGGACTGAACGTTGAATATTTTTACACACAAGCTTGAGATGATGCCGCACATCAGTCAGTATTTTCTAACCCATTATTTACGTTGTTACGCAGTCACATAATGCTAGGTGATGCAGTGTCTCCACCAGTACACGCTGTAGTAAACGCATCATACTTCAATACATAAAAAATAGGCGAGAATACGGGCACAACCTTGTGATTGTAGTGTGATGAAGTAGGTAACCCGAATGTGCTTCATATGTAGAGGTTCAGACGTAGCTCACAACATGCCGTCAAGAGTAGACGCGACATACCACCACTGAGTGGAGCGCCGTCCTGACCACCTATACACATAAACAAAGCCGTGCCGATACAGGCATAACAAGGGCCCGTTATGTGAACGAGCGTGAGAGAGACTCTACGACAAAAATTGGAAGAAACAAAATAGTGGGCTCATATAAAAGCATAGCGACGCTAAGGAAGAGGGATTAGAAGGCCCGGCTTAGAAAAGGGTAGTGTGTACGATCGCAACGTACGGATGTAGGGTGGAGGTTTCATGTCTAATGCATAGGTGGTAGGATAAGGGTTAGTTTGACTGAGGGAGGACTTGCTAGCTAACATTAGGGCAGCGATGTAGGTCATTTGAAGCCTAGAGCGATACCTAGGGCCTACTAGAGGCATAGGGAGGGCAGCTGTAAAAGTAATCAAATGGAAATCGAATTAAAATTATCATGTCGATGAATTACAGCAAATCTTACACGTGCAACGTAAAGTGTGCATTAACGGAAAATTAAATTGAGTAGCACCTGTGGGAATGTAATTAGAACTAGTGGCGTGTGATGGAAAATAGCAGGATTTATTTAAGGTATCATTTGAGAGAGTTAATTTGTTATACACTCGTCACCAGTGTTGTATCTCCAGTGTAAATGGCAAGTACTGAGGTAAATATTGTACCAGGTAATCGAGGTAAGTGGCAAGATGATTCTCGTATTTTTATGTGTGAGGGTTTTATTGAATCATGTTGTTCAATGTTACACCTTATTGTTCAACTGTTTAGGAGTGCAGTGAACTTGTTTAATGGGGTCTCACGTTGGGATTCATCTGCCAGAATGAGATGAATTACTGTCATTATCCATGTCCACAATTATTAGAATAAGACATACTAATTTCTCTAATTATTATATATCCTTCTCACGACAGCCATTGAAAAAATTGGGAACTTTTAAACATTTCAAACATGCGGAGGATTCGAGTCCCACCAAGTACGATCATGTTATGTTTTCTTGCATTTAATTAATTGTGTCATCTACAAGTATTAATTGAAAATAACGCAAGGACAGTATGCAGAAAAACCATGTATTGAAACCAAGATTACGTAAATTATGAGGGAGAAAAGAACTCGTCGTCAATCAATCATTATACAATTAAAAGTAGACAAAGCATTTCTATATTTAATCAATTTAATAAAAAGTAGACAATTTATTCGCGAGACCCCAAACTCGCGAGGCCAAAACTCTGGGGCGCGAGTTGAAGTTGTGGTATTTTGGTGAACAGCGTTTTGTAGCGTTCGTGATTGTAATTGTTGTTGCAACTGCCTTCCCTGCACGGCGTTGTTGCAACTGTCTCATGCACGGCGTTGTTGCAACTGCCTTCCCAGCACGGCATTGTTGCAACTGCCTTCCCTGCACGGCGTTGTTGCAACTGTCTTCCCTGCACGGCGTTGTTGCAACTGCCTTCCCTGCACGGCGTT
>VCRD01011187.1:0-11003 GCA_006783055.1 Trinorchestia longiramus | reverse complement strand
TTAAGTTTTGTAATATTCCCACTCACTTGATAATGAAACAAAATAATCTTTACCTGCTAGTTGCTACGCAGATTTCACTCGTGATTTTTTGTACGCCCAAATTTTGGAAAGTCTGTTTGTCATTTTCCTAACCCAACAACTTCTTCTCTTTCCTTTCACCTACCAAGTCCTGCTTCCTCCCTATCCAACAACATCCCTGCTTTCCGCTCACCTTCCAAGTCCTGCTTCTTCCCTATCCAACAACATCCCTGCCTTCCACTCACCTACCAAGTCTTGCTTCTTTCCTATCCGACAACATCCCTGCTTTCCGCTCACCTACCAAGTCGCGCTTGGGTCCGATATCCACAGAATTCCAGTTCCAGGAGACCTTGGAAGGCCAGTTGGTAAAACCTTCATGATGCTTACTGGTGAGCACAACATACTGAGCTCCAGAGGCGTTGAAGATGGAAGCCCACTCCTTGGGATCGAAAAACTCGGCCCGAAACATCGGTCCAAAATTTTGGTAAGTGAAGCCCGGACGGTAGTTCTTCGTCATGAAGTTTACTATATCTTTGTCCTTTCTTCCTGAAAAGTAGGCATGCAATATTTACCGTGAGTAGTATTTAGATGCTGCTTGTTTCATGAAGCACTCTTGCTTTTCCATTTTTCCCCAGAAAAATGTAAATGATTCTAGGTTAAGATAAAGAAGATTATAAATAACTAGAGGTCACTGTACAAAAAATTGCTAGTTTCTATACTTTATATCAAAAGAAATAGAGAAGATTTGAAACTACAATTGCATAGAAAATCCCCAGATCCTAAAGAAACAAAGATTCGAAACATCAGGGAGAAAAAGTATTATATTTTTCAGATACGTAATTCATATCAAGTGAACACAGAAGTGCTAACGTATAGAACTAAAATTCTAAATATCCCTCTCCTCATGTTTCAAATATTTAAGCTATGTACGTACATTTTAGGCTACCTAGACTTTATGAAGAACTTGCTACGCGACTTGATCTAGCTTTAATTAATCTACGAGTTATTGTACCTTTCCAGTATTGCCAGAACGAGGCACCGTCGTACGCTGGTACAGAAAAAACTCCCCAGTGGAGGAAGATCCCGATTTTTCCTTCATCATACCAGGAGGGCAGAGGCCTGCGGTCCAGTGACGCCCAGTTGGGGGCGTAGGGCTCCTGGGAAGCAAGTCCTGTTGTGGGAATTTATTTTGAAAGCCATGAAACAAAAGTTGCAGGTTTTCCTGCTAATTGCTTGCGTGAAACCCCATTTGTAGGGAGTTCAAATGGTACCATCTTAAATAAAAATACCTTCTAAACCTTCATTAGAAATTATAGTGTGATTACAATAAGTATCGTGTAATTTTAATTGGCATAGTCTACTTTCAAGTGCCATAGTGCAATTTTAATTAATCTAATGTAAATACAATGGATATAATATAATTTCAAGTGGTATAGTGTAATTTCAATTGATGTGTAATTGCAATGGGCATAGTGTAATCATTTTTTACAGAAACAATTGAAGTCCTTGGAAAACACATTTCAATGGCATACGCATGAACATAAACACGAGTAAAGAAGAGTAGACCAGAATGAACATGAGTAAACAAGCGTAGACCCGAGTGAACACGAGTGAACGCGAGTAAACAAGAGTAAACACGAGTGAACAGAAGTAAAGAAGAGTAAACAAGCATAAACACGAGTGAACACAAGTAAACAAGAGTAAACAAGAGTAAACAAGAGTAAACACGAGTGAACACGTTTGGATCGTGTGGAGCGCACGTCACCTGAACTGGAGATGCAGACCAGCAGCCAACACTTCCAAGTCTTGAGCATATTTCGTAGCTGACTTCTGAGTCTTCTGAATGTCAACTACACGCTGAAAGTCAAACAGAAATTAAATATACGTTGAAAGGCAAATATACGCTGAAAACAAAATGAAAGTTAGTGCACGCTGAAAGTTAAATACTCGCTGAAAATCGAATGCAGATTAAATCTTTGTTGAAGATCTAATGAAGTCATATATACGCTGAAAGTGAGGGAAATTTTCATACTTTTTTCACTGCAGTTCATATTTTTTGCGGACTGTAAAACTAAAAGCGAACATTTATTTAGGACTACATTCCATGACGAAAAAAGAAAAAAATAGCAGTGTTAAAGAAATTTCCAATTAGTGTGAAGGCGGTTTACAGATACTGCTCAAGCTTGGTTCTGTAAAACAATTTGATAATCAATGCAGAATGCAATTTTTTAGAGAGGGTAAGTACAGAAAGAGGGAGTGGAAGAGGGTAGAGGAATTATAAGTTTTTATTTTAATTCTTGTGATATTATGCACAGTTGTCTCGGAAAAAAATAATAATCGAGGAATTGACAATCAACAAGATTAATTGACAAAAAATAATCGAACTTTCGCATCAGTGTTCCACGTAAATTGAAGTTCCCTTGTTGAGTTCCAGATGAAAACAGTAAACTTTGTCAATTGAATAGATAGCCATGTGAATAAGGTCGAATTCTTCAAAAAGGAACTCATATTATGATACCTTGGTATACTATTTGTTGGATCCGGCATTAGAGCTAATCACATAGATTAATCGTCTATTAATTTTCAAATGTAGAAAATCGGAAATAGAAGCTAAAGTGGTGTCTCCAAAGTAAAGAGCACAACAAATTGGGATTAGCAGAAGTAGGGGCTTAAATATGATGTTAATTTCACAATGTGGCATCTGTAGCAACAAACTTTCCGTTTTTATGAACGGAGAACTGAAGGAAATGAAGGTCCGAAGCATGTTCCGTTTCTCTGAACAGAAATCTGAAAGAAATCAAGGTCCAAAGTCTTTTCTCGTTTCCAGAATAGAGAACTGAAGAAAATGACGGCACTACGTATATTTCCGTCTCTTTGAATAGAAAACTGAAGGAAGTGAAGGGACTGGAGGATGTTTCCATCACTGTGGAAGAAGAACTAAAGAAAAAGGACCAGAGTCACCGTAACTCCACCACAGCACTGACCTTCTGACGAATAGTGATGATCTGTGACGGCTATTATCTCGCTGAGATATCGAACACAGATTGAGTGTTGACTTCTCGATCTTCCGCACTGTTACCATGCAAACATTGTCTCCTCAGGCTTTGCATACATCTGCTTTGGTCATCTTTAAAAGCTTCAATGGAAACCATATACATTTGAAAATGTTGTTTACTGTAAGATTGAATGTGATTAACGTTACTACAATTACACGGCATATCTCTGCTGATGAATTGAGACATGTTTATTGCATCGCTAGCTCACGCGACAAAAATAAATTCAGCCTCCGCAACCAGTTCCCTCTTCCGTACAGAACGATAAGCTTCATAATGCGCTGCAGCAGCATGAGGGTATCAGGTATGCAATACAGACATCACAGAGTGAACAGCTTCATTCCTGCCTCCTGTAGGTAAGAACACCACACCACATAAGCACACCACGAAACAAACGACGGACTTCTGTCCCCACAACCAACACATCCGTGAGGCGCCGCCAGGCGGAAGAAGCGATGGATTTGAATCCGCAGAAAAATCACTTACGCTCGTCGCTACGGTCATTTGAAAGTGCCATAACACCAGATACATTCAAGTTTTTAAATACTCAAGTTCTCATCGTCAAAGCGTTGCCAAAAGGGACAAAGAGAATGGGATCAATATTATGCAGACCATACACAACATTTTCATTTTGTTATATCTATTCCTGGTGTTTGAATTCTCACGTTATATATTTTACATAACCATAGAACACCATACATTATATATTATAGTAAAGCTCTTGCAACACAGCATATAAGTGAACATCATGAAAACAGTAGTAATAGAAACATCAATAGAACAAACGTAGAACATACGTCAGTTATCATTCATGCTGCTCTGTGATCATGCTGGGAGGTTATTGTTCATGCTGCCTAGTGATCGTGCTCGGAAAGTTATTATTTGCGTTGCCTGGTGATCGTACTGGGAGGTTATCGTACAAAAGTTAGACATCACTTATCGTGCTTCTGTCAGGTGCAGTTTTGACACCCGTACAGCACCTCGATGCAGTGTTGCTGACCCTACAGAAAATTATGCAAAACATTGCAATTATTGTTCAAATTTATTTTTGGCCCTTTTCGGTGTCATATGAGAGCTGTCATGGTTACCACTAAATTATAATGCAAACGTTGGTCTTGTTTGTGCGTGAACAAAACGAAAATATTATTATTGTAGTCAAGTTTGGCAAAGTTCTTCAAATCAGAGGTCATTCTAGTTCCTAACAAACAATATTACTACGAATAAGCTTAAAATTGAAAAAAATTCGTGCTTTTTAGGTGAATGACTTCAATCCATAAAATTGCTCTTCCCAAGCTCAAGATCGTCTTTTTAATAACTTTCGAACATAACTGCCGTTCGTGGTATTATGGACCGATATATGTATTTCTACCACTCAATGATTTCGACAATACGGCGTCTTGAAAACCAGTGTGGCATATTTCATCTGTCTACGTTAATGAAAAAACTTTTCTCTTTTCCTTTTTTCAAAAACGAACTTCCGTCGTAAATCTCCGAAAAATGTGGCTGCAACTCACGTCCAGATATCTGTATTGGCATCTCTCCCGAGGGTTGTTCAGAAGCGACCGGTGCCATGGCTGTGGGCTTAATCAATAGTCTTGTATTAGTTAAGAAGCCTTGTTCTTATCAGGCAATACTTGAGTACGGAGACTAGAGGTATTTACTCATAATCAACATCACAAGTGCCATGAAGTATAAGTGCTGTGAACTACTTTACTTTTGAACGCGTATCTGCGTGTTCCTGTGGAAGGAAATGAGACATAAGTTGTATTTGTAATTCTTTAAGTGTTGAGAGCCAAATTTTATTTGCTAATTGCAAACTTTGTTTTGTCAAAGGGGTTTTGCTCAAAAAATGAACAGTGTTCTGATGATCATTTTATGCACATCTTGCAAGTAGATTAAAGCTGTAATATTTTCATCGTAGATCGAAAAGTTCTGGGAGTGTACAAATATGTATCCTCTTTTAGTTATGTTTTTAGATGAAGTAAAAGTATTTTAATGACTTTGTTAAGCATCTTTGTAGCTTACGTTAAACCATTACTTTTTGAGGAATTATCTTACTTAATTCTGTCATATATACCATATTTCTTGTTTTATAACTGAATGTGTAACGATATTTCGAAAACTCCTTATTGTTCAAGCTCAATAGAATATTTAGACCCAAACTTTAGTTTATTCTAATACCAGCATAAATTTTATTTTTGTTCAGTTTACATCACATAGCAAAGTGCACATGAGATGTCAAAGTCAGGAAATTTTACCTCTTTACTTACAGTTTATTAGGATTTTTCATTGTTATCATAATACAGTGATAACTATGGTTATATTTTTTCTTGTACAGGGTGCCTCAGAAACTAAAAAGCAATATAATTTGAGATTTGAAGTGCTACCTTGTTTTTAAAGATGCCTAACCTGCTTTTGTGCCTATATATTTCTCTTTGAAATATTAGTCTTGGAGAGATGTGTGTAGATCAAGCATAATCTTAGAAAAACACCAAGTCCCTAGGCAGTGTTGAAACAATTGTTTACTAAGAATAACGACAATGGTATCTTTGAAACAGTGTACTCTTGATAGGCTGACGCGGTTGGTATGCAGCAGCATATGCAAGCCACTCGCGAATAGCATTGTGACGCACGACGGGACTCCATTTTCTTCACGCATGAACAGAAAACGTAGAAGAAGCAATGATGAACAAACTAAATGTTACAAGAAAATTAAGCTTGCTGTCAATGACACTAAACGATTATCTCCACAAGAGAGAGATGCGACTGAAGATTCATTCACAGAGAAAAACAGTAAAAGGTTATCACATCTTAGAAACGTGGTGGATGTGTCAATATGTCTGAAACAATATCTCTCAATTTTACCTGACAAAATATGGACTGACCTTTATTACAAAGTGATTCGTGAAGTTGAAAGTAAATCAAGCGAGAAAACCTTGAGCAGAGATACTTCAGAAGATGACACCGAAATAAACAGTGGTAATGGATCGGTATGTTCATCATTGGAAAAAGTTTTGGAGATTTTTGTTTGTGCAAAACTCCTTGAGTTTGACACCACGAAACTAAATTTTCTCTCGCCCTCTGAAACAACAGTCGCTCTGCAGAAAATCAAATACTGTTACAAACTACAGCACATGATAGCCGATGCGGTATGTTCTAGTTTGATGAGTTGAATCTTAACCTCCTTGATATCTTACACAAGTTCGCATTAAATTTTAAGCTTCCGGTTCTATATACTACAAGTTTGTGTAAAATCTTGAGCTTTCCTATTCCTGTAACCATGAATTTATAATGAATTTTACGCTTTTGGTCCCTTGTGCCACAAGTTTGTGCTAAATTCTAGCTTTTCATTGCGAATCCTGGGAGTTCTATGCATTGCGTGCATACATCTGTTCACTTACATTAATTTCGTTGTTCATCTATTACCCTGCACTGACTGTCATGGTTCACTATTGCACTATATCTGCTCCCACTGGCAAAGAACAAACTAACCTAACCATAATCCTACTTGATCACCATAATGCTGTTTCATAACCATAACCCTGCTTAATTTCCATAATCTTGCTTAACTCCTATAATCCTGCTTGATCACCATAATCCTGTTTTTAGATAAGGATGAAGAGCAACGCAGACTACAAATGCACACACGATGCAAACATGTGACAGCTTCACACCGTCCAGGTGCTGCTGGAGTGTTGGGGTGCATTGCAGGAATAGCAACATCATATAGCTAGTGAATAACGGCTAATAGCAACATCATACAGCTAGTGAATAACGGCTAATAGCAACATCATACAGCTAGTGAATAACGGCTAAAAGCAACATCATACAGCTAGTGTATAACGGCCAATAGCAACATCATACAGCTAGTGTATAACGGTTAATAGCAACATCATACAGCTAGTGAATAACGGCTAATAGCAACATCATACAGCTAGTGTATAACGGCCAATAGTAACATCATACATCTAGTGTATAACGCCTAATAGCAACATCATACAGCTAGTGTATAACGGTTAATAGCAACATTAACCTTCTCAGAGACACTAGTACGTCGTTGCTCAGTGTCAGCTTTTGCACATCGTACAATCTGAGCAGGTAATCCATAAGAGTCAGGGTGTGTGTGTCTAGTACAATTTGACGACGATGCTTAGCATGCAGGAGAACTGAAACGCTTAACCTAGGCGTCACGCTTATATTAAAGGTTGCCTTCCAGACCAAGGGAGAAAATATCCCTCCAGAGGAAGTACACAAGCGGTATGATTCATGGATGTAAAACACGATTTCTTGTGCCTCGTTCTATATTAGTCTTGTGCATAATAAATGTTTTTTTTTCAGGTTCCAGCTGATGTTCGGTTTCCTCGAGACGTATTCACTCACTTCCACCAGCTACGACGTCTCCACCTCACTGGAGGCCCCGAGAAACTTTGTTTTTACTGGACACTAAAGCACATAGCGATGCACTGCACCAACATCACTCACTTGAAAATTGCCTACAATCCTGATACTAATATTCTACCTGAAAATAAAACCCCTTTTGAAAATTCACAAAGTTTGTCTGAAATGATTTTAGCTCATGAAGATACCAGCCCTGGAATGTGTTCCCATGAGAACAATGCGAGTAATTCTTTTAATTTCGATTCAGGATCTGCGAATGAAAAGAACACTGATGGATCGGGTTGGAGATTGCAAAATTTTGATGATGCTGACCTCAATATTGAATCAAAAAGTTCCACGGCTGTGTTGGAAAACTCAGTGAGTTGTTTAAGAAAGTGTCAGCACCTGAAGCGTCTTTTTCTTTTTAATTTCGGTAGAAAATGTGAGAGTTCTGAATTAAAAATTTTGGTCTTGAGTTTAACTAGCCTGGATTTTATCTACCACAAGGAGCTCGTGAACGCCATCAGTGATATTTATGAAGAACACATTAGCATTCACTCTAACTCTCCAGCATCATTTGCTGACACTTCAAGCGCTCCATCTCAAAATCAGCACCTGAAACTAAACCAAAATTCGAATACCAGCACAGCACAATTAAAACCTTACTCAAGGGGAGGTGGAAGGACACTAAACCTACAAGTTCCAGTCACAAAGCTTCTTTTACGAAGGTTCAGCTTGCACGTACAGCTGAAACACTACGGTGAGCAACGCGTGTACGCAAGTCCTGCACAGCTTATGCGGGTAACCAAGTGTTGTCCGTATGTCCGAGACCTAACAGTCGTAGCGCCTCCTGCACTGCACTCGATTCTCAACGAGCTGCAGCTCAAGGCTCTTACGATAATACAGGTGTGTGTAGTTCATACAGAGAACCTGGAGTGGTGTGTGTAGAAGACAAAAGTATTAGATACAATTATTCAACAGTTTTACTGTACGAGAATGTGATAATGTTGTATGGTAAAAAAGAGGAGCTGCAGTTGTGTGTGTAGTAGACAAAAATACTGAACATGTTCATTCTGAATCATTATATACAAGTATGATCCATAATATATGATATAACAGATAGTGTATATCAAAAAGTAAAATATTAAGTTATGCACGTAGCTTGTACAATAATTGGACATGTTTATCCTGAATTATATTATACATAACATGTAGTAATAGAAGTAAATCAAAGATGGGAGCTGTTGCTTTGTACGTAGATATTAAAGTTTAGACGCATTGATTTTGTAATCACATATAATTTTACCCAATCGTTTGCTATCTCAATACAATAGTAGATTATTTAGGAAAAATTATGTTATAGTAATAATTATTCAGAAATGCTGAACTTGCCTACAATAAAATCTTAACGGGTCATTCCTCTGACCTGGTTCACTTGTCAAATATTAACAGAAGCTTCCAATACATTTAAATCCACTGTAATTATTAATTTTAGATATAATATGAGGCTAATTCAACAAAATTACAAGTTCAAGTACATAGCTGTTCATTAACTTAAACTGTTTAATGCATTAATGAACTATCAATGCAAGGATAATTTTTTTAGTGTAATTCTTTTTTTACATTCCGTACGTAATTTCATCTTCTATTGCATTTCAGACAAGAATATCATATAAGTAATGAAATAGAATACTGTACATTAGATATACAGTGTTGTATTTTGCACATTCATTATTGAATTAGAGATGTACGATAATACTGTAAGTCATTCATCTGGTTAACCCTTCAAACAACGAGATTGTACTCGCTATTTACTTGCAAAACCTCTTTCATAGTCCACATATTTCAGCAGTTCTACAGTCCTGCATTCCAGCGGCTTCTCATTGCCTTCATTTCACCAGTTTCATATTGCATGTACTTCACACTTTCCACTTTTATTTTCAGTTCACATTTAGCTTTCGTTGCAGTGTCCGTGCGACACAACGTTGTCTGAAGCCCTGTGTGCTGCGTCAGCCGTGCAGCTCACGCACCTCAGTCTCTCAGAAATCATCCTCTCTCACGCTGACTTTGCCTCTGTCGCAGCAGTGTGCCAGGCTTTAGAAGTCATCAACGTGTGTAACTGCGGCCTACTTAGCGATTTCAGTTGCCTGCAAACAAAAAATAACACAAATTTCAGTCCTGCATTCCCAAACCTCAGAGAAATTCGCGCATTAGAACCCGATGCTCAACAACCCTGGTGCTTTGGAGGGAGTCTTGCTCAATTTTTGCTACGAGGGAACCGGAAAATTGAAAAACTGGAACTGGAGTTAAAATGTTCAGATCTTGATCCTAGAGACGATATTGAAGGAGAGGCTCTCGTTCGTAATTTGAGTGAAAATTCTGAGTTATTGTTTATCGAATTGATTTCTCCTCCTTTTTTGAGCAGAGATTGTGTGAACTGTTTGATAGAAAAGTGTCCAAAATTGATGCATGTTGGTAAAAGAAATTCTTGGCCTTTTGGTTATGAAATATCATATAATATTCCTTTGCAAATCGATTTTGTATAAAGAAATTTGTAGCAATATCTTCGTGAAAGAAAATTAAATAAACAGATACCTCATGTTTTGTCGATTCATTTAAACATTTTCAATCTATACTTTCTCATCGGTATGGAAAGCTATGATGTTACAAAAATAGGCTATAGCAACAAATTTCTCGTAATGAAAAAATCACATAGAAAAAACTGCCTACCAAAAAATCAACGCAAAGTCCCCAGACATAAAAAAATGAGGATCTTCGCATATGACAAAATAATGAAGGAGTGAGTTGAAGTTTTCTCTGTTAGCTGAACTTATTTTCAAGTGTCAATTGCGTACTGAAATGGTAAATGCCAAACTAAATCAGTCCATTAATTATGTTACATATTGAATTAACCTGTGCAGGAGATTCTGAGAGTGTGTTTAGAAATACATAATCAGACATGAAGATATCACACCGCAAGTCATACGCAGCAGTAGAGTATCTCAGAAACAAACAACCCCAACTCTTTATTTTAAGATATTTAGACTATTCGTCTGTACTGTAGAGTGATAGTCACCTAAAAATGAGGAGTTCATATGAGAAAAAGAAGACAAATTTTCTATAAATGAAGTATGAAACAATAAGAAAAGTTTTTTTTTTGTGTGTGAAAACCGGTAGGAATAACTGGGGAAGAGCTAAGCTAAGAGCTATTATTTTAATAATAATAATATTATATTAATATGTGTAGTGGAATATTAAGTTCAAATACCGCAGATTTTTAAAAGGACTCTCATTTACGAGAAAATTTAATGGTACTTGAACAGTGTATCAGAAGTATAATATTACTGAACAAATCTACAGTACTCACAGGCATGAAAGACATTTACTTGAAAAAATGCAAGCTAAATTGCCCCTCATATTTGCGCTCAAATCTCTGGAGCCCGAGTTGAGAACAGCTTCTAAGACGTAATCAAGACAAATACTTCTGTACATATAGTACACAGGGTGTCCCACACTGGTAGTACACAGGGTGCCTCACACGGGTAGTACACAGGG
>VCRD01011185.1:0-11009 GCA_006783055.1 Trinorchestia longiramus | reverse complement strand
TTGGTTACAGTACAGACACCAATGTTTACATCGCAACGGCAGGCACAAGAATGGGACCGGAACCAGGGAACGCGCTGAGACAATGCTTCTCTACCACTAGCCGACTCTAAACGCATTCCGTTACTAGAGTATTCTTCACAGCGTTACACAATAACCTTAAACACACTAAAGTCGAACACATTCAAGGTGGAACATTTAAACATTCAACACATATCCCTCAGGGTTACATTAGCTTATCTAAAGAAGTATATTTAATGCTAGTTTATAGTTTCTAAAACCTAAAAGCTCTATTAAAATTCAGTGGATTTTTTTCTGCTCATCTTTCTGTCATAAAAATACACGGGTACAAGCTCATCTATTGAAATACTGGAGAGAAACAAGGTAAGGGAAAGGTTAGGAAACCCTGCTCTACATAGTCTCTACAGCACGTATTTGAGGTACACCTGGACACAACAATGCCGCTGTCAAATGACTGTGAAATTTTCTCATATTTCGGAGGTACGTTTCATTTCCCTGGAATTTCCTCGTATAAAACTCGCATACGTTTGAATTGTAACCATGCTCCGAGGAGAGAATCTGGGCTGTAAAAAGCAAATCAAATTTTAAAAGTATTGAGCTAAAATATTTTGGAGTATCCTGGCAAGTAAAATGATCAGTGTTTATGAAGGTAAATCTTTTAGTTTAGTCCTCTAAGCACATAAATAAAATCTTTCAAATAAAATATATATGCCTAAACCTTAGTGACAATTTTCTTTAAAATTTTGACATAAATGATTGTCACTAATAAGCGTGTAGTTCTGCACACTGCGCTCGTAACCAATGTTTGAAAATGTTAGCACGCAGAACTCAGCTATGAAGTTGTGCATCAATATAAGAGTACTTCTTACCCAGTATATATGATATTCACGAATAATGTCGAAAAGGCCTGCGTTGTCATGCTTCCTGCACACTCATCTTTCTGTACAATTTCTAATTTGTTCATACATGTTGAACACGCTAAAAATTTATTATAGATTTCGTTCAATTTCACAGTTCATGCAAAGGTTATTTATCACAGCCTCGAAATTGATCAACTACTAATACTCGTTACCGGTGACATGTAGTTTGGAAACAGCTTTTCTCGACTTAAGATATGATATGTAGATATGATATGTAGAGCACGTAGTGTATACACACATCCTTAAGTATTGATAGTTTTAATCTCTCCTACATCTTCTCTTCTAAACAAATCGAACTGTACTAAATAAATTGAGACACACGCTTCTGGATTAATGTTATTTATTTTTCTCTCTTTGTTCTTGTGAAAAACTACGAGCATGAAATTCTCTTTAGCAGGTAGAAATGACTTGCACATAGAGAATAAAACTTCCTGATGATGACATCATTCTGTAATAAATTTTGCAAACACGCGCATTAAATTCCTAATTAAGATGCCAGGCAAATGACAACGGAAATGAAAGTTCTAGAAAAAATCTCCTTAATTATGAAATTGGGGGATATACGTTGAATTCTTAGCAAAAAAATCGCCACTTGCAGTAATAGTACAAACGTGGTCCGTAGAAAAAATTCATGATAGGTAAACTGTTATACTTCTTAAAGAATGTTTTTCTCGGTAAATTTCTTCATTGTGCGTCAATTTTTGAAGGACTCCCTCATCTTTAAAACAATTTTGAAGCTTTCCGTTTTTGAACACGTGAGTAGAAGACCGGCATCTACAGCGGCTATCACAGGAAACCTTGCTAGAAGAGAAGTCAGCAGCACTTCCAGGAGGTCCAATTGGCACCGCAACGAGCCTCTAAACTGGCACATTGCTCTGGCTGATGGGAAAGTTGATGCCTTGAACTGTGGTCCACCCCTGGCGACGTATCATTACTTGTTCGCTCATATATCCAGCATTTGACTCACTTTGATACAACTAAAGAATATTCAAAATACTACAGTGGCTATTTGAATGGGTAGTCATAGTTAGAATGCGAGTTGAATGTGCCTTAGCTTGATTACTTTAAACCAGAAATTTTATGACACTATTGACAATTTTGAACCAATAGTCTAGCTTAAAAATTTGTATCACGAAATGCAACTCACAGTTCCTCCAAATGATTATTTATTATGTACGACACTGAATTAGCGTGAGATGCGATGGACGATATGGATCTGAAATATTTGCCGTTCTTTTGTGTGTTATTCTTACAAAAACTAAGCGCTCATCTTTTCAGCCCATGCTCGCTGTGATACATGGTCTAGCCCAGCAAAGATCAGTAAACTTAAAATCGTGCTTGAAAATAAACCGGTCTTAAGAATGCCAGTGCGGTTTACAATCTGGAACGACTACAATATCATCCAGAAGTAATTGAAACATATAATTTGAAAATTTCCAATAATTATCTGTTATTTACGCTTGAAATTCATGTTCATTTGTGATTTAATTCATTTTCATTGATGTGCAAGAATTTCAGTAAACATGCACCTGAAGAAAGTCGGCAAAAGCGTCGAAGCACCGCGAGTAAAAGTATTTTAAAATGAGCCTTGTTCTGTGCTAATGTCTCAAGTCGCTGTAGCTTCAAGAAGCTTTTCGCAAAAACTTGATGGAATTTTAGCCCATTCTTATTGACATAATCCTTCAATCTTTGAGAAATTTGTGAATTTCTTACATGAATTTACAACTTCAAAGTGTTCCACAAATATTTAATTAAATTACAGGACAGCAAGACCATTGAGAGCAGAAATTCCATAATCAACACATGATTTGCGAGTTTCCTTGCAGACTGTTTTGGATCACTGTATGTAGAAATCTTAAACTGTTTTGAGCAAAAGTGATCATAAATGACCTAGAAGATTTAATCAGAATTCCTTTGTATTGAAAGTATCCATTTATCGTACAATTATTTCCATTTCGTCCTCCAAACTTGATAGTGGGGATGGTACTTTTCGGCTGGTAGGCAGTTTATTTTTTCTTCGAAACATGCATTGTCCTGTTCTTTCTCAATAGTTCAGTTTTGTTTTGTCAAGCTATGTAACTTACGTAGCCGGCCTGCTTGTGTCAGAGCAAGACTGTTTTTTGAACCTTCTGTGCTCCGTCCTGCACCACGTCAAACGTTAATTTGTTCTTCATTTCGGGCAGACCTGTCTAAAATAACTAGCGTAAATTACCCATCTTTTGCTTGTGAAGTTACTTGATTTAGTTGCACACTGTATGCTGTTCAGTCGGAAATTATGCTGCAAAACCGTTTGTTTAAGGTTTATTGATATTGTTTTGATCATGCAAAAATGTGTGTAACATATTCAATGCGTACTAAAAATAACTATCATAACGTTATAGTGATATTCGACAAATTAACATTTCTAAGCACACTTATCATATTTTGCGCACCTTTTCATATTTCAACTCCTAATTAAGCATGGTTTATTATACCCAGGGGTAAGTGACAGCAAAAAGTTGAAAAGGGCCTTTTTAGCAACTTGGAAATGCCCACCCTAACCTTACCCCAAAGTTTATCGCATTTCTTCTCATATTTCTGAACACATTTCAGGCAGGTTCAGGTAATCGCATTTCAGTAAATAATTTTTTCTAAGCCGTCGTGAGTATAAGTATAAAATAAAAGTTTTATCAGCCGTATCGTACTATATGATCGACAGATACCAATATTAAATCCATAATTCATGAAAAAATCAATCATTATATTTTAAATAAAAAATGGTGGTAATGATGCGCCCTAAATTGATCATTTGTGTTTATTTTTGTGTTTATTGCTTCAAATGTTTGAAATATCTTCCAAGTTGACTTTTTAACAGCTTCGTTCTTTATTTATGGTGGCTTCTTATCTTTTTGATATGCAGCTTATTCATGTAAGCTTCGAAGTCCTCCACAATACATTTCACCGCTACCGGAGAGCTTGGTTGACACCTGATGATACGTCAGTATGCATCATGGCCTGGGTGCTGAAAAAGAAATTAAGGGGAGGGGACAAATTTAAAGATCGTATAGGCCCAATGGTGATCCGTCCAACATGACATCAGTTGGTCACCAAACTAGAATTCCAGGAACTGAAGACACGGAGCTGCCACGTGGCAGCTGAAGCCGTTGTGCTGAAACCAGTACTGACGTCTGGTGGACACATCCTTTACTCCATGCCAGTCTGTATTCTTCAGGACTTTCTCCAGATAGATATCACTGTTGACGGATCTGTCAAACCAAACCGCAGCGCTGATTCTCCAACCCAACATGACCACCTCGAGTATAACTTTTTCTCATGAGCTTGTTTGTATTCGATTATAGTGTGAGGTGTTGTTGGGGCCCAGTCCCTGTTGGTTTGTTTCGCGACTGGTTCAAAACAAATTATTTTTCATCCGACCAGATAACAAGCTGGAACCAGTTCTCCTCAAAGCTGAGCCAAAAAACGCAGGCCTCCAGTCTGGATTCCTTGTTTGGGGACGGAAAATTTGCGTCAGATGCGGCTTTTGAGTCTTCCACTTGAGTTGTTTCTCATAATTAGCCAGATGGTTCCATAACTTAAACTCAACATATTTGAAGCATGTGTAATGGGGGAATTTGGATTTCGTTAAAAAAGTTATTTACTGCCTTTAATTTCCATAATGCCAATGGGGTCCTGAGATCGAACTGGAGCTGTTCCGATAAAGCTCTTCACAATTCTATTATATGTGAGAATATTTGGCGCATGACAGGGATGGTTTACGGAAGAATTTTATCAGAATGCCCTTTAAACCTGCTTGAGAATCTGGAGCTGCCCGAACGTGAAGATGATAAATGATGGATGTTGCTCAGTGAAGCAGCCACCATAGTTGAGTGGTATGCGGCCCGTGTTCTGTATCGGGTCTCTGCTTGTGCAGAAAGACTGCGTGCGGGTTCGAAACCCGGCAATGAATACGAGCTGTTTCTCGTTTCGCGCCGTGAGCTCGCACTTATCGGTAAGACCTCAACTCCCCGCCCATGGACACATCCCAGGATCGTCGCATGGAGCTCACCATCATCCTTACTCTAAGAATGTTAACCTTAAGAATTTAAAAACCAATGTACTAAATGTCTATGTACTGTGTACTTGATTGGAAATAAAGATTGTTTGTTTTGTTTTGTTTTGGAGAAATTTGTTTGAAATGATCACAGGGGCTACATACTTGGGTCATTTTAAAATGCTACTTTCGAAATTGAATAATCTGAAATGTGAAAATTAGTGCCACTTTTTATAAATATCTGACCTCTGTAGTAGCATAGATACGCATTTTTTATTATATATAGCAAGTAAATATTTTTTATGAATTAACATTTTAATATCACTGGTTGTAGACCATAATGCAGTTCGTTTCAACTTAATTCTCGTTTGGGGTATTCTGCATCTCATCATCAGTCACAAACAGATTCTTCTCAACTCTCTGACACAGTCATATTGCAGGGGACAGATTGTGTTGTTTTACCAGGGTAATCACTCGTATGAATGTTCGCAGACGTATTATACATGTTACATTTTGGAATAATCACTTCTAACGCACTCTCAAGCACATTTATATCATAAGATGCTTGTTTCTTGCTGCTATAACTTGTTTGTGAAGCTTGTGATCATTTTATTCCCATTCCGCTGGGTTGCAGAAAATATTATATATGAAAATTTTCAATTATGAAACGATTGTTTGATGAGCACCAATAAATATGAAGTCTAGTTCTACAGCCAAAACTAACTTTAACTTCAGTTCAAACTCTGCATCAAAATTATTTGGTTGTCCAACCATCCCTCCTTCGGGTCAATAATTCAGGCCGCAGTTCTGTCATGTATAGATGTTCAGACGCTTATATATATGGAATTCAAATGTAAAAAAATACAAAAAATGATTAGAAAAGTCACAAAATTCATTGCTCACTCTATGAAAAGGAATACTCGCCAGGCATTGCCTGAGTCAATGAGTGCTCAACACGCATTGATTATTCACCAACTAAATGTAAATAAAAACGTAACAATTTACCAGAAAACCTGTGATTAACTATCCAATCTTCAAATCCTAAGCTTCAATGACGAATCAGTTTGAAATGTTTGTGCAGCGTTACCAAGATCGAAGTAGTGATACAGGGAGTCTCAAAAAAATGTACACATTTTTGAAAGACTGTAGTTTAAATACTACTGATATTCATAAAGTGTACATAAAATGTGTAACAACGTATTCGGGGTACAAAATGAAACTTTAAATCTTGCTCTTTCGAATGAGATGTGTCACAGCCTCTTAGCACCAGTGGTATCCAAACTACAGCTTTTTCAAAATGTATACATTTTTTTGGGACACCTTGTACCTATCACTACTTTGATAGGCAGTTGGGGATGATACGTTTCATATGTTGGTAGGTTGGGGCGCAATGTGGATCAGCAGCACCAGCTCAGTCTCTGCGACATGTGGTGACGGTTGGTTCGAGTGCAACGCTGACGCAGGCGTGTGTTTGCAGCACCACAACATCTGTGACCTCGTCGCCGACTGCTCTGATGGAGAAGACGAAACAGACTGTGGTCGGTCCCAAGTTGCAGCTTAGGCTTTCAGTAAAACATAATGTTATTAAATTTCGCTTGAGTTTCGAGTGCTGTGTTGCTTCCAAATCATTTGACAATAACAACTTTAACGCAAATAACTTTAAGTGACTGTTGTTATGCTTTCTCTCAGAATTTTGGACAGATCTTGCTTTTCTATGTGTTTTTCCCACATGCAGCAGCTTTGACTAGCATTTTAACATCAATAAGAATGCATTGCAAATTTTCCTTAAATGGACATTGTTGTCTTGTGGAACTGTGGTAACGCAGAGTAGTACCTACTTGAAGTTGACTGTTGAATATTCAGTGTATACTGCACAACTGGCATAATCTATCTTCGCCAATGACACATGTTCTAACAGTTGTTAAACATTGCTACTAAAGTAAAACCTATTTTAATGAGTGGTATTGTAGAATATAAATGCACTTGTTGGATCCCATAAGCCACAAGTGCTAAATTCACTTGCTCGATTACACGAGTCTACAAGAGTCGGACCTGCACTAAGGTTGGACTTGTGTTCATCGATACAAACTCGATCACAGATTCCGATGCCTATTTTTCCTTTGCTTCACCTCTTGTATTAAAACCTTACAAAATAAAAGAAGCTTAGAAAAAGAGAAAATTGTAGGCAGAAATTTACCATATATATACGTTACAATAAAAAAAATTCGGAACGAATGGCGGTGGAAAATCTCATGTCAAAAATGTCAGTTCGTTGAATATTGAAATTTTCTCAATTATCAAAATTATCGAAGCACAAATTTTTCGAATTCTCCTTCATAAAAATAATACATCAGCCTTTGAGAACTTACCATTAGACCAAATGCTTGAAAACAAGCAAGACATTTATTTTCGATCAACGAAACCGCTTCTGTCTCTGACATTTTATTTTTGCAGTCACTTCGTGTCCAAAACTGAACCTTTCATGCACCTATTTTTGTGCTGGCTTCAAAGACGCAACTGAAACAAAGTTATTTGAGTTACGTATGCTTGAACCGAAAAGTTCTTGTAAACCGAACTAAAAAAGCTCAAGGAAATTGAAACCTTATACATGAGCGACGTAAAATGTCGGGTGTATTTGCATGAAGGTACTACACTTGCATAGTTGAAGCCTTTTTACATCGTAGTTTTTTGTAAACATGTTTTTTTCAATTACCTGTATTCAGGAGCGCAACGTGAACTAGAGTTAAATAACTTTACTAAATAATATCTATTAATTAAACTAGACGGTGACAAGTTATCGATCAGACAATGATGCCCCAGTGCCCACGACATAAAATTGTCACTAAGACGATGATGCCCGCAGTGCCCACGACACAAAACTGTCAATAAGACTATGATGCCCGCAGCGCCCACGACACACAACTGTCAATAAGACGATGATGCCCGCAGTGCTCACGACACACAACTGTCAATAAGACGATGATGCCCGCAGTGCTCACGACATAAAACTGACGATGTCCGCAGTGCCCACGGAGAGCGACGGAGAGGAGTTGCGTACGCTGCTACAACGCCCTGTTACACCTGCACACGGGACCAACAGCTGCAGTGAGTGTTGCAGTGTAAAGACGTGTTACAGTATAGCAAGGTGTTGCAATGTAACGGGGTGCTACAATGTAACCGGATGTTGTAGTGAAGAGGAACGTTGCAGTATACCTGTGTACTTCATTTTTAACGTCAACATTTATACATTGATGGCAAGCTTTCTTTCAAACGTAGTGCTGTATTTCCCCTGCACCGCCAGACCTGACCGGAGTTCCCAGCTCGTGCTCCTGCAAGCTGGGATCAGCCATCAGCTGCCGAGGCGCACAGCTGCTCCACCTACCCGGAGGCATTGACTCCCGTGTGCTGGATCTGTGAGTGTCCAGCGCTTTGTGCTGGATCTGTGAGTGTCTAGCGCTTTGTGCTGGATCTGTGAGTGTCTAGCGCTCTGTGCTGGATCTGTGAGTGTCTAGCGCTCTGTGCTGGATCTGTGAGTGTCTAGCGTTTTGTGTTGGATCTGTGAGTGTCTAGCCACCGTAGTCGAGTGGTATGCGGCCCGTGTTCTGTATCGGGTCTCTGCTTGTGCAGAAAGACTGCGTGCGGGTTCGAAACCCGGCAATGAATACGAGCTGTTTCTCGTTTCACGCCGTGAGCTCGCACTTATCGGTAAGACCTCAATCGGCCCATGGACACATCCCAGGATCGTCGCATGGAGCTCACCATCATCCTTACTCTAAGAATGTTAACCTTAAGAATTTAAAAACCAATGTACTAAATGTCTATGTACTGTGTACTTGATTGGAAATAAAGATTGTTTAGCGCTCTGTGCTGTATCTGTGAGTGTCTAGCGCTTTGTGCTGGATCTCTTAATGCTTGGTGTAGTTTGCTAACTATGTGAGCGTCCAAATCATTGCTGAGTGCTGGACCTATTAGTGTCTGGTACAGTGTGCTGGATCTGTGAATGTCCAAGTCAGTGATGTGTGCTGGATCTATCAGCGCTCAATGCTGTATACAGGGTCTGTGTGCCCAAAGACACAGGATCTGTGTCAACGACACTGAATCTAAATTTTTTCATATTGAAAGATATTTTTATTGCCATCTCTCTTCTCGATCTCTCTATCTAAATTCTATCTATCTAAATTTCTCGAATCTTTACTAGTTGTGGGAATACTTTGCTCTGTGCTATTCTATATTTGCATACACGTTTACAATGATCATTTTCTGCTCAATATGATGATTTTAAACCAACACAAAGCTCAGTGGCTCAATATTTTTACGTTTGCAGTTCATATCCATAAACCAAACGTCCTAATTTTCTATGAGTAATATTCCTTAACTAACGTATTTTCATTTTAAACTTCTTTTACACAATGAATATATTCCATGTTCCAGGTTCCTCGTTAACAATTCGTTGAACCTCAGCGTACACACCTTCCAAGGCTTCGGGGAACTGAGAAGCCTGTGAGTGTTCTTGCTTCTCTGTACTGGTCAGTGTTCCTTGTAACTATAGAAACATAACGTATTTTGTTGTCTCGATATTATAATTACCCTTTAGTTAATGTTAATCGATTGTGGACAGAAATTTCATAGGTGTCATCCAAATATTTCTCGTGCAGTACGCACACACTTCGCGTAAGAATTCTGCACACTGAATTTGTAACTTCTTCACCGTACATTTAAAGATGTTGACATCGAGCATTTGTCCAAGTGATAACTGCCTGCTGGCACGAGGCTTTTCAGTAACAACTCGGTCAGTTATCAAACTTTTACATGTCAATTTCAGCTACCAGGAATAAGTCAATCCTGTACTAGCTTAGCAAGCTATTGCTCGAAGTTCAAAATCCGTGAAAAAGCCTGCTTGTGTCGTCTAACTCGTGCACTGTGGTGTGCCTCCTGCAGGTAATAGTTCTTCATCTTGTGCGGGAAGATTTTGCGCTACAGAATTCCTCAATTACAATTAAAGATTAGAAATGCCAGTTCGAACGACAATATTCTTTGAATTCATTCTTTTTCTTCCAAAACCAAAGTCTTAAAAATAACGGTTTTCTCTCCTTGTTAATAACATTATTAGACAAAAAATTCGGCTGATATCTTCGTATCTAACATAATTTTTGAGACAATTGAAATAATTGAAACATGCTGATTAAAATTATGCAGGCCATTTGTCTTTATCACCTACCGTTCATGAGTCATACAGGTACGACATCAATCATTTACACATGGTAAATCCTAACACTTATTGCTACATGAATCGTCAACATGGCCCTCCGTAAGATGATAGTACAAATGTACCACATGACGCGTATATTATATAATAACATCTATTTGAAGGTATAATACGAGTCTAAAATACGTAAATATAAAATATAGAATAAAACATAATTCTGACAATATCATCAAAACCTAATGAAACAGAGCGAGATGGTTTTCCGATTTGAAATCAGTATAAAAAACTCTAAATAAACTTCATATCAGTTATTTAGAGGTTGTTGACGCTGTTTGTCAGTGTAGGATCCACTGATCATCACCTCTTTTCTCTAGTTATCTTCATGGTGCTGATCGTGCTTGCTATGTAATATAAAAAACACTTCTTTTGTAGCTACTAAAGGAGTTTGACCAATTGCAGAAACCAATTCATTTGAACTTCCCCGTACTAAAATCATAACTTTGGGCAATGCCTCAGATGATGGTAAACTCACAATAAGCAGGATAATATCACTGTTCTCGAACTAAATCCTACTGATATATGTCACTCATTCTCAAACTCGTATTGGGAGAAAGAATGAAAAGAAAAAATAAACGTTTTTTCTCGAGATATGACCAAGCTTCGCTATATTAAGATTAAAAACACATTTTCAAACACTCTTCCCGGCAAGGACGCTCAGTTTCCTTTTCTGGATTGCATGTTGTGTGGCTGTCGGCAGGCATCTGGGCCACAACGACCTCACCAGCCTTCCTGATGGAGCGTTCGCTGCACTGCCCAAGCTGACGGAGCTGTGAGT
>VCRD01011184.1:0-11009 GCA_006783055.1 Trinorchestia longiramus | reverse complement strand
GACTAGAGGACAGTAGTCTACTCTTGCTCGACGATCCATGGTTTTTGGTAAATGTGTCGGGTAGTCTACTAATGCTTTCCACCCATCAATTTAGATTGGAAGAAATAGTGGAGGGAGTTAAAGGTATGAGGTCGTAAGAGCTAATGTGGACATTTAGTTTGAATAGCTGTTCAATTATAAACTGAATGTTAGATAGAGCAGTGGAGACTGATGTCGGTTTAGGTGGTACACGTTTTTCTAGGATTTTTTGCAGCTGTGTTGCCGTAAGGGCCATGTCGCTATTAAATTTGTGGATAACGTGTGAGCTCTTTATTTGTATAGGAGGCAGAGAGCCATCAAAACTAACGCTCTTACTAACATTGCTTTGCCCTGAGATTTGAACTGGGACTTGGGTGGGAGTCGCCTGCGTCAGATCATGTAAACATATGAAAGGATTTAGTTCAAATAACTGGTTAATTATTAAATGGATATTGGACAGAGCAGTAGCAACTAAGGTAAGATGATGGGGTGGAGCGTTGCTGTAAGATATTCGCTAGTTGAACTGCTGTTAGATCCAAATTGCTATTTACTTCATGAATACCATGCGAAATTTTTATTTGTAGAGGGTGCAGTGATTCATTAAAAGTAATGTTTTTACGTACATTGCAGTGCACTGCGAGTTGAGGAAAACAATTTATAGGCGTATCAGAATTGCTAATAGCATATGGAGTGTTATTTGCATGACAGTGACTTTGCTTAAACGAATTCTTAAGATTAGGCTTATACTATATCATGTTACTGTCGTGAGATGCTATTTGGCTTCTCACATTAGCGTGAACTGCTAGTTAGAACTGCTTTGAGACGGAGAAACTAGGGATTAGCGAGGTGGTTTCTTAATTAATTTAAGTTAGGGAAAAAAAGAGAAATAACACATGAGAACGTGTAATGAAATAGTCTAGCTGTACTTAAAAGAATCGATGAAAAGATGCATTATGAGAAACTTTTTAGCTTTAATTTGATATGTAAATGCCGTTTGTAGGAAGAATAGGTAAGAAATAATTCTTGGGACCGGAAGGTAAAAATATCGTTAGTGGACTCGAAAACGAGTGCCTGGAATTTGTGTGCCTCGTGCTAGCAAGGTTAATTATATGAGATTTTAATTTATACACTGTACGTCTCCAGATTATTAGCTTGAATTTGATATGTAAATGAAGTTTGTGGGATGAATAGATGAAAATAATTCTTGGGACCAAAAGGTAAAAATATCGTTAGTGGACTCGAAAACGGGTGTCAAGGAACGGCATCCCCCCAAGTGCGGATGGTTAATCAAGGGGGGTTAATTTATAGCGATGCAATGATAATAGATTATTAGCTTTAATTTGAGACCAAAATGAAGGTTCTACCATGAATAGGACGAAAATAATTAACAAAACTGTTCGTTTCAAGATTTTTTCTGGAGATCTGAAGATTTTCAAGTTCGGGTCAAGTTTGGTTTCGAAATCGGTGTCGAAATTTTCCCTCTCGTCATTACCGAGGCATTTACTGTTCCGCATCATGACATTTACATTTGAATGAACATACGTCTGCATGTAACCCAAAATTACTCCAGTTCCACAATTTTTGCATTGCAAATAATTGCTAGCGAAATTCCCCTAGATCTATTCGATTTTAAGAGTGATTTCCCTATTCCCCCAAACCACATGCATTTTCCCCAGATCTGGGGAAATTTCCCATCAGTGTCAGCCTTGTTCAACCCTGTTGTGGACGCTGATTTTTTGAGTGCGCGTGTGCTGCGTTTTCCTTTTAGAAGCGCTTGACCGTGTTGTCAGATGCATTCTGTACATCCGACACGCGCTCTGTGTAGAGGAGGGTTTAGGGAACACAGTGGTATACAAAACTCATTTTCCCTATTTATGGTACGTGATACTGTGTGATTCTGAAAGCCTCAAATATCCTTTACTCTATGACGACGTTAATATTGGGCGGCAAAAAGAAAATTTCATGTGTAGTAATTGTGGACGGTCGAATGTAACAGATTAGGTAATACAGAACACATAAAAATTTTATCCAGGTCTTTGATCAGATATTAATAAACATGGGTACTAATATCAGGAAGAGGGTGCTTCTTTTCACAGCTCAAAACCAAAGTTCAGCATTTATGGCGTAGAAATTCTCCAACAAAGTGATCAGCCAACGATTGAAGCAGCCTGTCTAACAGCTTACTTCCCTGACCTCAGCTTCTTTATTACTGTAGTTGAGGAAAGATAGAATTCATTGCCCATCAACGATAGCATCCACAATTACACAATGCACAATTTAAATTTAAAAAATACGAGAAACTTGCGAGATAAAAATTTTAAAATGAATACCCAGGTTTATTCAAGGGGTTCAAATCTACGTTCAGACGAATTTGTTTTATTTGCTAACTGAAATTATGTTTATGACAACGAAATCACAGATGCGCACTTCTTTTCAGTATATTCCTCCCCTTAGCAGGTTAAATATTTTATGATAATAATTTGTAGCCCATCTAAATCAGTAAAGTCTCAAGTAACACCCACTATGATTTGCGTACTCTAAAAGCCTTTCGCCTTCAGCAAGAGATTTCCTCAAAAAATACGGTATCAGAAATTAATCTCCGGTTGGAGTATTCTTGTCATTATGCGTAAGTGTGTGTAAGCACAGGGTTTGTTGGTATACGACAACCCAATGTTCCTTTCATAAAATTAACAAAATCTCTGAAATAATAAAATACATCACAATAGGCTTAGGAGGAGGTTTTGCATATATCAGCAACCTATTGTCAGGTTGATCCTCTTGAACTTTTAAGATATAATGAACCAAAAAAGCTGCCTCATATGCGTATCTTAAGAGCAAATTACAAAAACGACTGCAGTTATAAACAAGAAAAGTTTGACATTCAATATCAGATATCACATAAAAGATTTACTGTAAACAATTTAACATAGTGAAAGTTTCAAGTTCAGAGCCTATCAAAACTTGGTTTATTAATGTAGTCTGCTATGCGTAAAGTTTTCAGTGGCCTATCTCTAGGTGCCATATTATTTTGTGTTAAGAGCTAAAGGGGTTGAGAGAAATAATGTGTGCCTGTGGGCAAGTTTGAGTGGGAACGCTTTAACTTGTATGCCATAGAGTTGTGAATCTTTTTCTTGAATAATCCCCTATCTCTCGAAAAAAGATACCTCAAAGGTCAATGAGTTATTAGTACAAATTATTGCTTGGAACTTCTGGAAAAGTTCTGTTAGTGCTTTTCCCGTGACGTGAATTGAACTGAAACTGATGCTCAAAATAGATGAACTACGAGTGAAAAAGATAGTAGAAAACAAACACGTTATCATTTCACTCACACATACTCAGTCAGTGCATTTAAATTCTGTGCATTTAAGTACTAGATGTAAATGTAAAAAATATATTTTATAGATATCGTTAGCTCCATATAAACGAGGTCAAAAAAATATTAAAATCACAATCATATGTGAAAAATTCCCCTTTAAGAGTCATTCGATGATGGGCCATCTGGTATTGGGTGCCTCTGGTTGATACTTCAGTTGCGACCTAATGTGGCTCGCAACTAAGAAGTGGCATGGAATTGAAAGTTTGAGTCATGAACAGGGCTGATTCGAAGGTGAATGGTTGAATGGAAGGAAGCCAAGCTTGAGTACAAATACTCTGAAGTAGTGGGCTGCAAAGAGGACAAGAAGCATCCAGGTGTGGGTGCTAGCATTGCTCTGGGATTTGAAGTATCAGGCTAGACTGTCAAACTTCCTATTCTATATTCCCTGTTAAGCCTTTTTCCCTGTACTTGATATGAAAGCGTGTCTTTTCTGTTTTTATTTAGAGTAGAAATTTTGAATACTTTTTTGTAAATAAGTGATCACATTTTAAAATTACAGTCATTAAGAAGCTTAAATTACTAGTTAGCTCAACTGAGATCAAAGAAATTATCGTCCGTAGGACAGATTGTCTAACTGGTCTCCTACTAGTTCTCGGATTAAAATATTTCTGTTTATATTTTTTGAACTTTGAAACCTTTGTTCATCCTATCTTTTCCGTAAAAAACACCTGTTCTTCTCTGACTTTTGCTGACATTTACAAGTACTCTTCTTGACTGAAAGTCATCGTGACACTGACAGCATTTATCAGTCAGGAAAGTGGAGCTCTTCCATTGTAACTGTTTTGTAATACGTGATGTAAGTTATGTAGGGTTTATAAATTATGAACTGCGTTGTGACTTGCCAAACGGTATTTTTTGTAGTATAACTGTTGCAGCACTCGTCAGAGACTGCGACACTGAGGGCCTACCTCTTTGTCTCTGAATTTTCTTCGTCGTTGTTGGGATTCTGAAGCGACGTTTACCTGGTCAGGTATGAATTTATGTATTCACGTTGTCAAATACGTCGTCTGGAGACTGGGTTGATTGTGTCCACGTTTTAATTTCTGGATTCTTGTTTTCCCAGTGTACTTCTTGTCCGGCAGCCAAAGTCCTTCGTAGCCACACATCCTGGTGTGATAACTCTAGTTCTTTGCCGGTCCTTAGACCGACTACTGAGTTTCGTTCAACTTTTTACGTACGAGTATACCGGTAAAGCCACGGCTCGTGAAGACCTGACCATCTGAGTCCGCTCCCACCGCTGTCCAGTGTTGGTGGAATCGCAACTCGCTGTACTGCATCAGGCTTCAGGGGTGTCTGATTGTAAATGCACCGTAGATTTGAAAGAAGGAATAAAATTTGTTCACGGAGACTAGAAATGTCTGATGTTGATTTTAAATTAAGAATTTAACAATATGTACAGGTTGTCCCAGAATTAACTGACCCTTTTCATTTACTACTGAAACAAACACTTAGAATGCTAGGTTGTTAAAACTTGTTTCGATTGAAAGAAAAACATTTTTATAGTTAATTAAGTTAGTATCCTAAATACACATCAACTGGATAACTAGATTTCTAGTTCGATTACAAAGCCTTGCTTTTCTATCATGTCTCGGTGCAGCAAAGAAGCAAGAAAAATATTTCTGGAAGTGTACATGAGGTAATTTTCAGTAACAGTAGTGCAGCGTGATTACCGAATCCAGCAATGGAAAAAGAATCAAGTACACAAGCCATTAAATCAGGAAATGGAACACAGCACTCAAACGAAAAAGTACATTTAAAACATTACAGTAAAAACCTAGACGTTATTGACGCAAAATAGTCATGTTTCTAGCAACATAACAACAATTTGAAAAACCGGTACTAGTGAGTGTTTTACCGAACTGTATCGTTTGAATGGAAACGATTCAAATGTAGTCGTTGTTGAATATCATCGTTTTCATAGAAAAACTTAGAACAACTCCAGTTACATTGTGAAATTGGAGACATTTGTTAACCTATGCAATGACTTAAGACAGGAATGCCTCATGAAAAAATTTGTATAGTCTGTGACAAAGGTATGACTTAACAATCAAATTAAATTATAATAACACTAGTCTGCGATGTTTGCAAGGTCTAACATATAATACCTGACTTTCGGCCAGTTTTTTGCGTTGAATCCAAAAATCATGTTCATTTTACTCAATCAGAAGAGGTTAATGGAATATCATTACATTAAAAACATCCTAAATCCCGATCTATTTGTAGGTAAATAAACTACAATGTTGAAAATATTAGATTCATTTATTTACAGAAGGCTTACAAAATATTTTGAATACATATACAGCAAAAAGAGTATAATGAACTGAGGAAGCTACTCATGGATGAATGGTCTCTTCAGGGACTTCTGTTTGTGCTGGGCAGATAGGCTTCCTTTATTAGGTGCCAGCAGTAGTCGGTAACGTGATCTTTTCCTTCTCTCCATACCATTGAGACACCAAATGATATACTCTTCCTTTTCTTGTTGCACCAATCTTGTAAGTTCTTTACATGTGTTTTGTAACAGATACGGGGAGTGAATAGTTTATCCTGGTCCCCTAGTTTGACTCCAAAATGACTATGATATACCTTCTTCACAAAATCAGTGATTTTTCCTTGACGGTCTGGAAGAACCACTTGTCTGCAGATGTTGTAATAAAACCTATTACGATAGTTTTCACAGATCGAATCCATTTGTCTGGGTCTAAAAAGGGAAATAAAATTAAATATTAACGGTTACCTACGACCCAGTTTTGCAAAAACAAAGCCCATAGACGCTTGGATTGCGATATTTTAGAAAAATACACTGGAAAAGAAAGAAACTATATCTTATAAATGGACTACCACCAGTTTGGTTGGCTGGTGAGCGAACCTGCTTCCGCTGCGGGCAGACTTGGATTTGGAACCCGCAACCGTTGTGGTCATTTTGTGCTTGACGATCGGCGGCTAGAATTATGGTATGGGACTTGGTTATCGACCCATGAATGGGCCAAAAAGCTCGTTCTTAATGACTCTTTCTATTCTATTATTTATTAACCAGACCTGACTCAGAAAAATAAACTGTATTTTAGAATTCAACATGCAAAAAGGGTCCTAAATTAATTTTAAAGCCCTTGACCGTTTTAAAAAAGTTCTGTAATGCAGACCAGTGGAATAAACGCAATATACTACGCTATAGTTAGACTCACTCATAATTGCACAAAAACAACTAATTATATATGCTAACGTTTAGATGTACTTATAAACATTCACTCACTCTAACATCAGCTTCCTGATTTCTCAGAAATTGAGAAAACCATGTGTGAAGAACCATCAAATGAGTTATTTTAACAGATACAGTTTGTCAATTCTCTTTACTTGACAATGAAACGATATGGCTTAATGAGAAAATTTATTGGAAACAACTTAAGGAGTTCTCATAATATGTTTGCGATTTTGATATTGAAAATGAACGCTACAGAGCCAGTTGAAATCCTTAACACTTTGTTTAAATACCAGGGCAATTTATTCTTAACTAATGCAGCCAAGATCGACAGAGTGTTTTTCATTGTGTGGTGAACAATAATTTAGTCGAAAATCATTTTTTCAAAATAATTCTCTGTCTCACACGCTGAGCAGATTTATTTTTTGCAGCTTTTACAACAATTTGAGGCTGACTTAAAGAAAACATTACACAGGGTGTTTCAGAATGAAGGAAACGAACTTTTGACTCTGTTTATGAAATTTCAAATGCGTGATTCTGATTTTAAGGGTTGAAATTCAAGGGTGGATAATAAAGAAACGATACAGTGTCGCACTTTTTCGATGTAACCATCCTTATTACGAACTATAGCTTGAAGTCTATTTACAAATGCATCGCAAGCAGCACGTAACTGTTCTTGTGAAATTGCTTCATGTTTCCTTTGCGGTTCTGCTTTGAGGGATTCGACAAAAGTGTGAAGGGTAGCCAAGACCCTTGTCTCCAAAATAGACCAGATAGAAAAGTCCGAGGGATTAAGGTCGGGGTTCTTTGTTGGCCACATATTTTTGCTTATGAAAAATGGAATAATCCTCTGAATCCAGGTTTCGGTTACATTGGAGTTATGTGATGGTGTTGAATCCTGTTGGAGACTCCATGGTGAACCCTGAAAATGTTCTGCAGCCCATGGTAGCAACTTGTAATACAAAATAAGATAAATGTACCTTTCTCAGTTCAGTTTGACCTCACTAGGCCCAAAACAAGCGGAGATTTTCCTGTGACTGTTACAGCAGCCCAAACAGACAGACGGTGCATTTTGACGTATCGTAACAATCCCTCCCTCGACTGAACTGCAAGAAATCCAAACTCGGTCGTTCTGATGGTTCTCAACTTACTGAATGTCAAATTTGTTCTCATCTGGGAACAACAAGTTTGGAAGCGTGCCTTGGGCTATCTCATTAAGGATGTGACAATTCCTTTCAGCCCTCATTTTCTCATGATGTTCAGTAGGCTCATGACGTTTCTTCATTTTGTAAGGTTTCTTTCCCAGATCCTCCTTCAACACTCGATACATTGAAGTTTTGCTAACAGTGGCTTTTGTAGCCAGTTTTTGAGGGGATCGACGCAGGTTTGGACGTAACTTCTACCGAATGTTTTTGGTAAGTTTTTTGGTTCAAACATTTCGTTTCCGTCTTGTCTTGGTTTATCAGTGGTTGTAGTAGTGTCCTTAAATTTTTTAACAATTTTTGCAATGGATACGTTACTCTAGCCTTCTTTTTGGAGTATGGGAACAATATTTCGATCCCCAGCGATTATATAAGGTATGAATTTAAAATTTAAACACTTGAAATAGAAAGATTATCTTGCTTCATTTAAAATAATAATGAGTTAAATAACCAACCTTTAATTTTAAATGATTTAAATGATATGTAAGACCTGTTGCCTTTATTCTGATACACCTTGTATACCTGTCTCTATAAATGAATAATATTTTATTTATAGAGATCTAGTTGACATTTTAGTGACCTACGTTAGCTTGCGTTGCTTTCGTGTTCACAGTTCGCCAAGTTGACTTTGTTTCTTGGGATTTCGCTAATTCTCTCTTCCACTGTTTCACAGATATCAAAATAAGCTTTGGTCACAGCAAACGCAACTGTTGATAGTAGGACTCAGTCTGCCGCAACAGAGTTGGGCTTCTTTAGAACAGAACTTGCCCAATTGATTGTCATGAATTTTTTGTTAGAAAATACCATGGTTACAAAATTCATAAATTTCTACAATTTTCATTACGGACATTCAAATGAATCTTCTCAGACTGTCATAAAATAGAAGCGAAATAACCTTTCAGATTTGATGGTTAGTAATCTGGTTCTTTTCATTGAACATATTTTTCACACGATGAAAAAATAATAAGTTCCGGTTGACTGTATCCATCTTTTTCACACAATAGCTTTAGAAAACGTGTTTATATCAAACCAGATTATTGTTAAGACTAGTAGTTGCAACTCTACGGTAATTTATAATACGAATTCGCTTACCTCTATTCGGCTTGTTCTTCAGTCAGCGTTGCTTTGCGTAACGGATGTACATCCTCCAACCGTGCACAATGCGAATTCGACAACCTCCACCCGTGACATACAACCTCTATTCACGTGACAATTATCCCTATTATAGTGATAGTAACTGAATATACTTAACCTAATATTTTACGAGTACAGATCTCCACAACGATTACTTCCAAGGCATAACCAGCAATTCAACCTGCACCTGAGCCTTTTCTTACTCGCACCAATACGGAATCGACACACGACACGGCCGCGCACAACCCACAACTGAGCCTCCTCCACCGGCACCCCTCGCACCAGCCTAGGCGTCTCCGTTGAGATGCCAACTACTAATTTATACATTATGCCACATCTCCACGTGATTTTACATCACAATACCTTAGATGCATTACTTACTGCTAAAGAGTCGACATTTTGCTACCAACTTAACTACGATAATCTATCTAAATCTAAATGATAATCTATCGATCATCACACTGTAACGTAGGCGGTAATCCAGGCGGGAGGTCTTCTATCTCTCCTCATCCGCTGTGGTTCATCTTCACTCCCATTTTGTTCAACCTTCATTTGCTTCGCTTGGAACGGTGACAGCCCCCACCTCGCTCACCCCTGGCTTCTTCGTCTCGGGGTAAAGGGATTACTACTGATCGCACATCAAGTACGTGTCTTGGCACCCCATCCACTTCAACATCATTTGATGAGGTCACTCCTGTTATCAAGTCTTTGCCCCACTGTGTAGTGCAATTTGCATTAGGCGGTTTTACCCACACTTCTTCTCCTGCTCTTATCGCCGAATCATTATGGTGGCCTCCTTTTACTCATGTCGGATGCACTGACAGATACCTATTCGTATTTGTACACCGAGCGTTGAGGCACAGACAGCTCATCTTGTCCAGATCTAGGAGTGCTATTGTACCAATACACAGCCTCAATTGACGAAATTCTTCCTCTTTCAGCGATTACTTTCACCGTTCGTTGGTGCCGTTCCACTATTCAATTTCCTGCAGGTCGGTACGCAGCTCTAAACACTTTTTCAACATTCCACTCTCCCAGCATCTCTGCTGATATTTAGGAACGGAAAACTGTACTCTTATCCATTAATAACTCGTCGACTAGGCCCCTTTCCAAGAAAATATTGTTTAATTCGGTGACGACGCATTGCGTCTTTTTTCTTCTCATTTCTCGCCACATTGCAAGGCGTCCCGGCCTGCAATCAACCATAGATGAATAGAGTCGTCCTCTATAATGCATGACTTCGATGGCCAAGCGTCGACAATTGTTTTTTACGCTCACTTCTCCTGTTTCGTGCTTCAAAGGAGCAGGATCAATTGACTGACATCGCTCACACGCTCTCACAACTCTTTTCACGTCCTCTCGTGAAATATTTGGATCCATTTTTCTGGCTAAGTACAGGGTTCTATCGACTCCAAATTGGTGTTTATTATGCACCTCTATTATATTCGTGTAAGCACTAGAACAAACCTGTTCATGCTCGTCGATATCGTTGCCGCCTACTTCGAGCCCACACAGCAATCTTTTCTTCACGCGAGTTAATACGTCCGCTTTATTCTTCTCAGTAGGCACTAGTGAAACCTGTATTTTCAGTCCAAACTCGATCATAATTTCTCTCAGGTTTCCCAGGATTCCTTTAATAAGCATTTCCGCGGCGCCTTTCGTGTGGACGTGCTTCTCAGCGCTAACGATAGATTGCAGCCACGTTGCCACATTTGCGGAATCAATTCTTAACTCTATTGAGGTCATGCCCCACTTAAGTGCTAAGTTCACTCCCTTTAACAGTGCCTCCAACTCTAAAACATTGATATGACTGATATCTTCCTTCCTTCTGAGCCACGTCGCATCTTCAATGGCCTTGCCATTTATTTATAACACCGCTCCGAGCGCGATTTTACTTGCGTCTGTTCATACCACTCCATGCTGGACATCAGACACTGAACACCTTCCTCTTACTGGGTCTTCTGCTTTCACTCTTTTAATTACTTCCTTAATCATGGACATTGTATGTTCGCCTACGAAATCTTCCCAGCGCGATCCTTCGGCCCTTTTTTTAATGTAACTACAGGCGACTCGTAGCCATCCT
>VCRD01011183.1:0-11011 GCA_006783055.1 Trinorchestia longiramus | reverse complement strand
CTATTCTTTACTGTACTGTGCTCCCCGCACTCTTTCCATTCTCCAGTCCTGCCGCAGCTACGGTCTAGGACAGGGGTCACCAAACTACGGCCCGCGGGCCGAATCCGGCCCGCGACGTAAGTTCACCAGGCCCGTCGACGTTGAACTGACGTCTTTTTTTTAACTTAGTTTTTCGTCTTTTTTCCCAGAGCTTTCGTTCTGGCTTGCAAGTATTGAACAGAATGATTATGCGGCCCGCTCTCGTCATTCTTTCAGTTATCCGGCCCACTGTGAAAAAAGTTTGGTGACCCCTGGTCTAGGAGTACGAAAGCCCGTCGAATTGAGTGCTTTTAACATTTTTATGACTCAACATCTCGAACGTCCAGCTTTTCAGTCTCTTCAATTCTGCTTTCATAATAGTTTTGGTTCTGTACTTTGATGTGTTGCGTATGACTGGGCTGGTTTTACTCACAGAGACTTTGATAGGTGCTCCAATGTGGGAAGACTATCATTTTTACAAAACCCTAACCTTGATTTTTTGGGTACATTGATTTAACGGATATCACATGCACGAAACTTTGCTTAGTTTTTTGTTCATTATAATTATTTGGCTGCATATTTTCGACTCGAAATTTGTTCTGACTTAGAAAATAGATGGAAGTTAAAACTTATTTATTACAACTCCGACACCTACAGCTGCCATTGTATCAAAACACCAGCACTTACAGATAACTCTCACACCACCACCACGGAACCCACAAATGGACCAAAGAGAATTTATTGTCAATTTCCTTAAGGGGAAATAAGAAATAAACATATTAGACAGTTATTCAAAGAATAACTTATTATTTACTGTTCCGTTACCCGGGGTATATGTTGACAATTTTTTGTGGCATTGGAATATTGTTTGTAATTTTGTGATATTTTGTTGTAATATTGAAGGAAAAGTTGTAACGTTGATTATGGTATTGAAACATTGTCTATGTTATTGTAATATTGGTTGTAATATTGTAATATTATTTGTTGTATTGTAACATTGGTTGTTTTATTGTAAGATTAGTTGTAGTAAAATAAAATAGAATAGAATATGGCAACAGGAACAAGCCATTTAGTCCATTTTTGGGCTGCTACCCAAGTGCCATGCCGTCTAGCCTAAAGGCATCAATCACGCACATGCACCTCAATTATACATAAATATTTCAATCACATGCGTACATCTTGATCAATCACAAGCACTTCCGTCCTGCAAACATACACACACAGACCCAGAGTTAAGAATGATATGGAATTAGCACTTTAAAGAATTGGGGAGTCCTTTTCCAAAATTTATCGAGATGATTTTTCAGCGTGTTCACACTGCCAGCGGAGACGATATTTTCGTGTAGCTGATTCCAGATTCTGCTGATTTTGACTTTAAAGAAGGTTAGTGCTTGGGATGTCGTGTCGGCTCTTCTTATTAGTTAGTGGTCATTATTTCTGGTTAGCACGTTATCGTCTCGGTCCAAAAGCCCTTCTAGGGTAACATTGTTGAAGCCACTGAAATATTTATTATACTCGATGAGTTGTCCTCACAGTCTCCTTTGTTCTAGGGAGATAAGCTCGAGCTGCTGGAGACACATTTCGTGACAGAGATTACAGAGTGCAGGAATCATCTCTATTGCTTTTCGCTGAATTTTTTCCATTTTGTTAATGTCTCTTCGGAGGGAAGGAGACCACAGTTGTACTGCATATTTTAGATGTGGTCGCATTAACGCTTTGTAGAGCGGTAAAATGATGGTTTTTGACTTGTATTTAAAGTTTCTTGCAATGAAACCGAGGATCCTATGTACATTTCTGACGCTTTTTTCCGCTTGTTTGTTATGCTTGAGTTTTTCAGTGATAATGATTCCAAGATTTCTTCTTGTTGTACTGCTTCAATAGGTGTGTCGTTCATCGTATGTTGGAAAGCGTATTCGAAGTATTATAAGAATACGTCGTAATATTGGTTGTAGCATTGTAATATTGGTTACAGCATTGCAATATTAGCTCTAACATTGTAATAGTGGTTCTAACATTGTAATATTGGATTTAGTACTGTAATATCGGTTGAAGTGTGGTAATATTGGTTGTTGCATTGTAAAATTGATTACAGTATTGTAATATTGCTTGTAGTGTTGTAATATGGGTTTTAGTACTGTAATATCGGTAGTAGTTTTTAATATTGGTCGTAGTATTGCAACATTGGTTGCAATATTTTAGTTGTAATGGGCATAGTACACTGTTCAATTGCAAGTAAAGATACTTTCTAATGTAACCTCGTGTTCAAGATAAAGTGTAATGGTGCAGACACCACAACCAGTTATACTAATGTGATTTCTGCGCAGTGAAGATTCAAAAAGCGAAAACCCGCAGCCTTAACAAGACAATTATAACGCTTTTTCGTCGTTCCTACAAAATTTCAGGAAATTGGCAATTGTTCTACGAACCAAATGTTTTAAGCAAGTATTGATCAACAATGGATCTGTAAACTTCTTATATGGCGACATAATCAATAAATGTGAATTCTTAAAATTGAAAAATAATGACAACGTCCAATCGACTACCACACCTTGTTTTTACTATCAGAACCAACACCCTACACCATGAAAGCCGGTGAGCGAATTCATTTATAAACAAATAATTAGGAATATCGTTCAATGCAACTGAATTTCGTATCATGTAAACCACACAATTTACTAAAAAAGCCTCACTACTACCAGCCTCATTTCAAAAATCGACCATGCCGTAAGCTCTGAAACAAACACTTGCCAATTACAAGACGTTTAGAAGTAGAGCGCTTTACAGACGTCTTCTATGCACCTGACCTTCAGAGGCCCCTGATCACCTTCTCAAATTTCTTTGGTGCATCTCTGAGAGCTGCAGCTGTACATACCTAGGAGGTAAGTATGCCACAGGGACTGTACAGCTGTGGAAGGTGTTTTCTTCGCGTTTGGTGGATGCTCCACTAACACTGGTGCATTAGCAGTCAAACAAGCCATGCGTAATTTAGCGCAAATGAAATTGTTACCGTGTTCAGAAAACAATAGAGCAATGAGCTATAGTGTTTCTATAGGGTCTGCAGAATAGGGGTATATGTTAATTGGAGAAGTTTTTGGGTATTTCAAATAATTGAATTGGGTGGTAGTGTGTATCAGACTCGATAACGAAGAAATACTAAATAGACATTCAATTTCTAATCGGAGAATCAATTAGAAATCATTAGTTAAATATTCGTAGTCAATGGTTGAAAACCCTGATTCACCATGAATTTAATTACATGTGAGGTGTGGGAAAGGTAAGGGGCGCTACGGAACCTGTGTGAGCTGGTTCTGAGTTAATATAATGGAAGTCATTGTCGAATGATAAAATTCACGTACGTCGTCAAGAACTGGTAGTTGAAAGAAAATATTCTCCCAGAATCACGTGAATTTCTGGTAGCTATGAATGAAGTGTTGAGTTGACACACGAGCAGCTGACATTTTCGAGATGACAGTACACAAAGTTCGTCAGACGAGGCACTTGAAGTGTAACAATGGAACACCCTGAACCCGGCCGTAACTTTCCAACCTCCTTCAATTAAGGCTTAGAACACGTGTTTCCGTCGGGTAGGAAGAGATTTCTTCAAAATATGAAAAATATTTGATTCTGTCGTAAAATAAAGCTCCCCAGTTTTTCATTATTTCTGAAGACTGGCGTCCTGGATCAGCATCGCACGTCCTGGGTAATAATCTACAAGACCTCGCAGCTTCAGTTCACCAAAATGCAAAATGAGTCAATTTGAACTCCGCAAATATTAGACCTCAAAATTAGTTCCTTCTTCATATTCTTGAATATGTTCCTGTATTTTCTATATGCAATGAGCATCAGAATAATTTAAAACCTAGTGCGGCTTCAGAGGCTTAAAGCTAAATTTTTGAACAGACAACCTCTAAGTTTGTCAATTGGTTGAAGCGATGTATCTTATTTCTTAACGGAGACATCCAGTTGTAATTCGAGACCAAGCAGTTTACAGCATTATAACTTTACTAAATGTGCTAAATTTTACTCTTTAAATTTATTCAACTTTCATTGAACGACTTATGATAAGAAATTGTCGACAATTCAACTTCGAACACCGTCGAAATTTAGAAGGTCAGTTCAATTCTAGACATAGTGGAGTTAAAAATAAAGTGAATTAATAAAGTGTCTTCTTAATCCAGATATCATATAATAACCTCTTCAAGTCTCTTCAACCGGAAGTCGTGAGCTCACTTGAGTTTGAATTGAAATTTAATTCGAAGAACATTACGAGTCTCTCGTGCAAATTTTCAACACAAGACAGCGGGATCACATGAACAAAAACGCACGATCTCAAGTCGGCTTGCATCGGAATTTGTGGGAATTTTTAGACGCCTGAGAGCTAATACAATGACCAACTTAATATTTTCTATTTTCATGAAACTTCGAAACTATGCAAAACAGGGACCGACTGTGCTCACCTTGTCACATAGTGCACAAACCTTAACTCTAAATCAGACAATTTTATATTCTCTTAAGGATTTCTTGAAACACATTTGAAATAAAAACTGTGAATCTAACTTCGTAAGATTGAAGGGGGGCATAAAATTCCCTTCTATAAGGTTGCTAATTTCATTTAGTTTCCTACGCATGCTGGCTGACTGAATTAATTAACTTGAATGTTTGCAAACTGGGGGGGCAATCGCAATTTCTATTTACCAGCAAAAGTGAAGGATTCTAACTAGGTAAACCAGGAACTTCTGCGAAGTACGAGAAATTTCTAGAGTCGGCAGGAGAGAAAAAATTACTTTCTTCAACAAGTGATGAGAGGTTTAAGATAATATTACTATCTCTAATCATCAAAAGTAATAATCGTTATATTCTTGTAAATCTAGAGCATTTGAGTATGATTAAACTTTTAGTAGCCATACACTTACTCTAACAACGTTAAATTTGTTATGTAAAAAATGTGACGTCCGTTCGTAAACGAGAAATTCCCGTTAATATCCTGCATGTATTCACGGTATAAAATTTGTTTTTATTACTCAGTCGACGTTAATCATAAAATCTGCTGTGAATTAAATAGGTATTTGCCTAAAACTAAACTAAACTAAATATGAGAAGCAAATGTAATAAAACAATATTTTCATCTAGACAACGTCGTTCAAGATTCCTATCTGAAATAGAACTTCACCAAGTTATCTCACTGACACACGAAGCCAGTTTCTGTACTATCGCTCAGTGTCTTTCTTGGTCCCACCCCTCTCCAAAAAGTAAACGAGGCGCCATTAAAGGCTGTTTTTTGTGCTCCAGAGTAGGCCTGAAATTTCGAGCTTATTTGCTTCTTTTTGTCTTCGAATGTCTTGTCAATGCTTTCTGACCCACCTGACCACCATGAAAAATTTACGGAATGTTCGTTCGACTTCTCCTACGTCTGAACTTGAAAACTTTAATTATTTAGCGCTTCAGCATGTTAATAAACTTTTTTGGATAAAAATAAATTTCCCTCCGATCTTCGGTCGGTATGAATGACCGGAGTCAACATTTTTCTTTCAATATCGAACATGTTCTCGCACTTGTACGCAGCAGGATTACTTCTCCCTTGTTTACCTTATCTTTCATCCTCACTGAAATCTTTCAGTAAATAATATTAAAAAAGTAGTCGTACATAAACGCAAGTACCTTTTTCGTCGAAAAATCCCTTAGGATTTCCTTAGAAACTGTGGTTTTAAGTAGTTCTTGAACTCAAAAAATTGTTCAGGATTCTGTGCTTGTCGCTCTACAGTATGAAAAATAACATCAATCTGCTCTCGATGCCATGAATTCCTTTCATCAATTATGAAAGGTATTCGTTCTGTAGATCGTTCATAAATTTACTACAGCTGAGAAAATATTAATTGCTAAGGTAGTATACCAGTGAACTATGCTAATTTGTTTCAAGGTATGAAATTTCTGTAATGTGGTCATGGAGTTCAGAATCTGCATTTGCATTGCCCTGCGTCACAGTTTAACTTCCAGAAAATATAGTAATAGATCATTGTGAGGATATGACAAGGATGCTGGACCAGGACATGAAGACTAATCACCTCCCCACCATCCCCTCCTTCTCTCCCTTCCTCCTCCCCCTCTTCTCCCGGTCCCTCTCCTCTCCTGTCATCCTCCTATTACACAGGAGTGGCGGTCAAGGAGTCCAAGACATTTTTTTTGTGGCCAGTTCTTTTGAAATGGTTTTCATTCCGAAAATAATTGTATTTGTTGTCCTGTTTTTGGTTCCGCTTTGGTATGTCTTCTGATTTTGCCCACTGCGCTTTCGGCCAGTTTTTCCTAATATCGAAACATTTTTTTATCAGCACTCTGAAAGAAAAATTTACCAAACTTTTCTTGACGATGCGTAACTGAAGGTGAACTGGAAAATCAGATAAGAAACTCTAGACCCTCAGAAGTACAGAATGCGTCTAAGTTTAATTATCTACACAAGATCATTCAACTCAACATTCTTCCCAGCTCCACAGCCACAAAAGCATAAAGTGTGGTCTCTATCTAGTGGGGAAAAACCGCTTGGAGGGTGGGTGAAAAGTAGCCGGTTCAGAAGCAGTAAGCACCAGATAGCATGACATGCTTTTGTGTTAATGCGTGTCTAATACATTATGGTTGTTTAGAGCACTCCTACCCCGTCGTCCACGCAGGTCTAACCGATGAAGCACATTTCTCTTATTTTTCCTTTCATCGATATGAAAGGCTTGATGAGACAGGTGTATTCTGGGCCTTTCTTTTCTTTTTGTGAACTTGGTTTTTTCAGTCTCTCGGTTTACCCAAGTTGAGTCTCAATCACCTGCAAGTCTGCGACGATTATCTTCTTTACAGGCTTCCTATAACGAAAAAGCTCATCATTGAATGGTCAATATTTAGCAGCTCTATACCACGACTACAACACTAAAGAACACAGAACTTCCCTCGTATGAAGCACAGCAGCTACTCTGTCTGAGAATAGTACCGACATGAGATTCTTCATAGGTCTTCAGCTACCTAAATCTTATGGTCAAGAAGAAGAAGAAGTACAGAACCTTGCTTCTATTTCCTGGCTTTTATTAAATTAATCGTTCGGCTCATCTGCCAATTGGAACACTGCATCATGAATCTCTGATTGACTGTGTTACTATTGCATTGTCTTCCCGGACTTGGGAGTCGCGCCATGCTGGGGAAACTTTCCCCCACATCCCTTCCCTAGAAAAAAAACCCAGATGTACACACTAGGCTTGAATACATGTATGCCATTTCTATTGCTAAAGAAAAGTTTAACTTAAAATTTTATTTTCGCTTTGATATTTCGTTTCATTAAGAGAACCGAAATAAAAGATCTTTACTTTGTAAAACATGCTCTGTAAACTTTATTCTTTCATACAACGTAACTCTTCCTCTGATGTGAATAAGCTATTGAGAACAGATTAGACTCGTTGAGTCTCTGAGGAACAGTTGCAGCTAGTATCATTTTCTTCGCCCGTTGCCATTATAAAACAAATATCGTTCAATCTCTGTAGTTTTCAAGCAGTCCACAGACTACTTGTAACGTTCATGGTCTATCGTTAGAAGTGAAGTACATTAAGTTCAGGAGCCACAGTTGTTTGTCATGCTCTCAGTAAATCTATCTTATGCATTCATTGGAATGTAACTGTACCAAGTCAAAATTTTACTTTTAAATTTAAACACTATTAACTTCCCATATTCAATGAGCTGAACAAAGACTGAATTACTTTTCTAGAGCTAGCGAGCTCGTCCACTATTACCTGAATTTTAAGTACACAAAGCTTGTTATCTTATGTAAAATGCGTGTTTCTTGGTCTTGTAAAACATACATAAAGTCTGTTGTCAATTGAACATTATTTTCAGCTCGATGTCAGCCAGATTCACTATACAACATCTTTGCTAACAAATAAATGTGTCACTAAATCCCCAGAAACAACTTCCCATCAAGAAACTTGTGAAAGTTTATTTGAACTTTTCTGCTAACGAACTCAAAACTATTTTGTAATCCAGAGAATTGGCACTCGTGCAGGTGCGTTGGGACGCGTGCGGTTCCAATAAGCTACCTACTGCATGAGGTACACTGGTACAGTCTGTGGTCTTCAATTCATGGTACACTGGTACAGTCTGTGGTCTTCAATTCATGGGACACTGGTGCAGTCTGTGGTCTTCAATTCATGAACCTAGACTCGTGTGGGTCATTCAGTTACTACTCATGCATTCAGTAGAGCATGTGTTCATAACGTTTTTCTGCATTTCGTATTAGACTCGTGCATGGGGGAGAAATTATGTTCATTTTTGCATCAGTTTCTGAATGAAATGTATTGTATTCCTAAGATGTCAGATTAATTTCTACAACAATTAGGACATTAACTGCTCAATATATATAATATATATATGGTTTGTTGGAGATAACTATTCCCAGGGTTGAGATACAACCTTATGATCATCGATATTGAATGTATACATTATGTATACTGGCACATAACTGCGAAAAAATTCGATGTAGATTGTTAATAAATGGTAATATAAACCAAATTGCATTGATAATTTATTAAACTCTCGACACTTTAACAATATAATCTCAGCTTGCAACAAAGTAGTCAACAAAGCTATCCTATGTTTGAACATTCGACACTTGCATAATAAAAGAAGTCAAATCGATTTTCTTGCTGAAAGCATGGGCCAATTTTTTCATGTTAATATCAACTAGATTAGGAACATTTACATCCTAAACTTCATATGAAATGGGAATACAGGATTAAGCAAACTATTACGGGGACTACATACATTGCTAGACTATATACTAAAATTCTGCATAAATTGAAAGGTGCATGTTTGGAACACGAATTATTTCTGTAAGTTCTGCGTGCATAAACGTTGAAAGGCAAGAATAATTCACGAATACAATTCAGATAAACGAATGGCATCCGATGTTATGTTGAATGCCCCAATATGGTTAAAGGTAATCGCGTACAGCAGGAATATCACCTTTGTAAAGTCACTTACACGCTGTGAAAGAAAACATCCATCCAGACTCTTATTTGAACAACTTTGAAATTCGTTTCTTAATTTGCCTAAATCGTTTATCAACTTTATTTAAGGCTTTCAATTCTGAATTTTCACTGGAAAAATTACAGGTCTCAGGCTGTATTTCTGTAGGTGGAAGCAGTGTTTGTTCATTTTCTCCTGGTAGATTAGGAGTCTCAGGCTGTACATCTGTAGGTGAAAGCGGTAGTTGTTCAATTTCATCTGGAATATTAGGGGAGTCAGGCTGTGCATCTGCAGGTGGAAGCTGCGCTGGCTCAGTTTTCTTCTCCGGATCTTCTGTACAGGCAGGCGGTTCTTTTTCAATTTCATTATATGTTACAACATTGTACACACAGCGCCTTTTCTTGTAGATAAATTCCTGAGAGATACCAACGTAATATTCTTTACGTAAATTTTGATTTTTCTTCACTCTCGATTTTGAAGGTCCTTTGTTTGTAAAAGAAGTAAAGGTATTTTGTGCTGCTAATATGGCTTCGTATTCGTCAAATGTATGCCCCTCTATCATACGGGGTACTTCAATTACGTGGTTTCCTCTTGTAACTTTGAATATCGGTTGAGCATTGCAGTTCACTAATTTTAACATCCGTTTCCCAGGGATAATATTCCGGCTATTGCACGTGCCCTGTTTCTGGTTCTGGGGCGTTTTTTGAGAATTACATTCAGAAGCAGAACTGCTCGATGAAGACATCTTGAATGAAATGTAACTTGAGGCGAAGGTTTGAATTTCTCCGTGATGAGGCGATCAAACAGGAATACCTTCGGTTTCCAGAATTAATTTTAGCGTCGATGACTGTAGAAGTCTATAATTTACCGAAAAAGTGCTGGAAACTTTCTAGTACAGTACACGTTACAGTAAACAGGCTCAGCCAAGATTGTTCAAACTTCTGACGATATGTACGCGCACTGTCGTAGGAGTAATATCGTTCACGGCACAACAGCTTGGGTTTGAATGATGGCTCCTTCAGTCTCACTGAACTTATAGTGTTCTGGCTCCGCCTTCACTTGCCGGTGATTTGTATGTAACCAACAGCATGAGCTGAAACTGAGATCTTCAGTGATAGGTAGACATAATCAATTTCGTTTTTTTATCATAAGTCTATAAAAAAGCAATTAGTTTCGTACCTTATTTCAGCTACAGATTCTTAGTTTTTGGAAGTAAACTGGCAAATTTAGATATATGCGCCAGATATCAATGAACTCGTTTATTATAACTGCCCAAGTGAACATTGTTTTTGAAGGGGGAATAAAAGACCAGCTAAAAAGAAAGACAGCAAGCTGCCTAAATGATGGGTGCATTTAAAGAGAAAAAACATCATGTACTCTGCTTCGTTACAGTTTCTTAGGGTCAGAAAAATTTGCAAAATGTTTTTAATTCCTTATTAGTTGATTACGGGTCTTGTGAAGTCTATATTTCAGTGCTGCTCCTGACATTTTTACACATTTTATGGCCCGTTTATTGTTGTTGCCCATACATTTAACGGGTTTTTACCGTTTTCTCAAAAATTTCATATGACTCCTATATAAGTCCATAATTTTTGAAATTCTGAAGAAGAAACCTTCTGTCATAGGCTTTATTTTTGAGTTTTTATTCTTAGGAAGTCAACAGAGCTCCTCCCGCTGGATCGAAAAGTCCACAAAAAAGATAACGCTATTTTTGGACAGAAAGCAAAGCATTTGTGAGTGATGCATTAATTTTGAACGAAGCATCCCTGTCCTGCACGCCGCTGCTCCGCTCGTTACGAAATCAAGCATTCACTTGCCGCTGTGTGGTGTGATCAGGCTGCTGGACCACGACCTGGAGCCTGGACACCCTGTACTCCCCCTCACCTCTCTGTATTCTCCCCCTATACTCTCTTCTCTGATACTCTCCCACCCATTCTCTCCCCTATACTCTCTCCCCACCAATACTCTCCTCTATACTCTCTCCCCACCAATACTCTCCTCT
>VCRD01011182.1:0-11013 GCA_006783055.1 Trinorchestia longiramus | reverse complement strand
AAAAATGATTGGAAGTGCATTAGGAAACACATTAGATCAGAAATTTCCGTATAAAACAGTTCAATATACTATGATTTTAAGTTTACGTAAAATTACTTTTTACCAACAAAATTTTGGGATTCGCTAGCGCAAAATCAGCGACAGTTGAACAAAAACTGACGTGTTTTTCGTAATCTACGCACAAATATTTGCCTGTAGACACAATTTCATGGAGTTTTGTTTAATTTTTAATTTTATAAAAAATGATACGTATACCCCCCTTACGTTTTTTCTCAAAAATATTATATCAATCATTTTTCATTATTTTGCACCCAAAATGATTAGAAAAGAATTAGGAAACACAGAATTCACGTGTTTTTCGAGATCTACACAAAATGATTCGCTTGTTAGCAGAATTTCATGGAGTTTCGTGCAATTTTGAATTTTATAAAAAATGATAAGGGTACCCCCTTACGTTTTTTTTCAAAAAATTATTATAAATCATTTTTTATTGGTATGCACCCAAAATGATTGGAAGTGCATTAGGAAACACATTAGATCAGAAATTTCCGGATAAAACAGCTGAATATACCATAATTTTAAGTTTACGTAAAATTACTTTTTACCAACAAAATTTTGGGATTCGCTAGCGCAAAATCAGTGACAGTTGCACAAAAACTGACGTGTTTTTCGTAATCTACGCACAAATATTTGCTTGTAGACACAATTTCATGGAGTTTTGTTTCATTTTTAATTTTATAAAAAATGATACGTATACCCCCCTTACGTTTTTTCTCAAAAATATTATATCAATAATTTTTCATTATTTTGCACCCAAAATGATTGGAAAATAATAAGGAAACAAAGAATTCATGTGTTTATCGAGATCTACACAAAATGATTCGCTTGTTGGCACAATTTCATGGACTTTCGTGCAATTTTGAATTTTATAAAAAATGATACGTATACCCCCCTTACGTTTTTTCTCAAAAATATTATATCAATCATTTTTCATTATTTTGCACCCAAAATGATTAGAAAAGAATTAGGAAACACAGAATTCATGTGTTTTTCGAGATCTACACAAAATGATTCGCTTGTTGGCACAGTTTCATGGAGTTTCGTGCAATTTTGAATTTTATAAAAAATGATAAGAGTACCCCCTTACGTTTTTTTTCAAAAAATTATTATTAATCATTTTTTATTGGTATGCACCCAAAATGATTGGAAGTGCATTAGGAAACACATTAGATCAGAAATTTCCGTATAAAACAGTTCAATATACTATAATTTTAAGTTTACGTAAAATTACTTTTTACCAACAAAATTTTGGGATTCGCTAGCGCAAAATTAGCGACACTTGAACAAACCTGACGTGTTTTTCGTAATCGACGCACAAATATTTGCTTGCAGACACAATTTCATGGAGTTTTATTTAATTTTTAATTTTATAAAAAATGATACGTATACCCCCTTTACGTTTTTTCTCAAAAATATTATATCAATCATTTTTCATTATTTTGCACCCAAAATGATTGGAAAAGAATTAGGAAACACAAATTCATGTGTTTTTCGAGATCTACACAAAATGATTCGCTTGTTGGCACAATTTCATGGAGTTTCGTGCAATTTTGAATTTTATAAAAAATGATAAGGGTACCCCTTACGTTTTGTCAAAAATTTTATATCAATCGTTTTTCGTTAGTATGCACCCAAAATGATTGGAAGTGCTTTAGTTTCAGGCGCCTTACGTTTTTCATCAAAACAAGTTTCATGATAAAAAATATTACACTTTTTTCTAATGAAAATGATTGCAAACGCATTAGGAAGTACGTTAGATCAGAAATTTGCGCTAAAAACAATTAGAAACGCAAAAAAAAGTAACTTTTTTGAGCCTACTATTTAGTAAAACAAAATTCTGGACGATCAATGGCAACAGTACAAAAACTGATGTGTTTTTCGTGATTTACAGACCAATATTGGTCTATAGACAGTTTCGGGCATTTTTAATTTTTTTCTACAAATACCATAAGGCGACAATCATTACGTTTTTTGTAAAAATTTTCAGTTTTTTCTTTAATCGCACAAAAAGTGATCAGAAGTGCATTGAGAAACACATTAGATCATAGATTTCTGTTTAAAACAACCAGAAACGCAACATTTTTCAGTTTACATCACCGTACTTTTTAACAAGCAAAAATTAAAAAAAATTCAACTGCTTTTGAAATACTGAAACGTGTTTAATGTTTTCCAGTTGAGGTATGTTGTCCGGTCTACATTTAATCATTCTGTAAATTCCCTAAAGGTAATAAGGGCATTCTATGCAACAGCTTCAACTCTTTGCAATCAAATTTCTCGGTATGGATCTCTTCTGGCTGATCTTTCAAGCTGAATTTCCCCTCTGGAAATTTAAAAACCACTGCCTGCAGCTTTGACATTACCTGTATCGTCTCCATAATGCGCAGTGTGGCTACACTCATACTGATATTTTTATGAAATTCGTAGAGTAAACCATGCCTAAATTAATCAATAGATGAAATGAACATGGGTGTTAATATTTCAGAAGTTAATGAAATTATTTTAAAAGACTGAAAGCAAAGGTATTAATTAGTCATCACATTCCTACCTTATAAATAGAAACAATAATTTAATAAATACTATCTGAAACTTTCTTCTTTAAAATTAAACATCAATTTTGCACCAAGAATTATCACAGTTGGAAAAGTATGTAAAGTGGAAAGCATGTGAACAATTTTGTACTCGGTACACACTAAGTACACTTGCAGTGTGTCATGACACTAAATTAAAATAATAATGCATTTTACAGTGAACTACTCACCCACAGTAGCCCATTTTTCTCTGTTGTATTTGACAGGAACATTGCGTTTCCTCTCGAACTCAAACGTAGGATCACTGATGAGTTCTTTGCCATTCAGTTTTCTGAAGGACTTGGTCCAGCGTGCCTTACGAGGGTTCCTCTTGTGTTGGAACAGCTTGCGACACTTCGAAGTGCAGAACTTAAATACCTGCCAACAAATAAAATACTAGCAAGGACATTCACACATAGGAATGGGAACATGTGTAATGTTCCCATGAAAGATGATGTAAGAGATGAAAATCTAACCTAATCTAATGAAAGATGTGTAAGAGATCTTTCAAGAAAGGAAGATGCATTTCAAAACATATAATTTCAGAACATATTTCAGATGCAAAAAGTTCCCATTCAGGAAATATTTCAAATCATATTCACTCTTTCAAATGCAAAAATTCAATAAGTATTTTAAATTATATTCACAAAGTATTGATGAAATATTAGCTGTAGTAAAACAAAGCACTTTACTGCATGTACATCAGTAAATCAAATTTCAACTTGCACAATGTTTTTAAATATTTGCCAGGAAGTATGAAGGTTCGATAACATTGATGTAATTCACCACCATTAAATTTAACAAAATTCCCAACTAATTTTTGATATTTGTATGAGTATAATATATTGAAGCATTAACTAGTATTATAGACATAAAACAGCTTCTTACATTGGTATTTTTTAGATTCCAAGTTTTATATGAGAACAATAACAATAATTTATAAATTGAAGTACTCTCAAAATTTAGAAAAACTAGTAGCCGATGGAAAAAATATCATCGTTATGAAACCTTTTTACTCGTCATTTTTTATACTAATTTAGACATGAGAAAAGTAATATTTCTGCTTCAGTACATGCATAAAAATGATTAGGCAGCCAAACAGAACTATTGATCAAATGATTGTTGTAGGTATAGATGTAAGTTTTGGTCTTTGTAATTGCACTTGCAGAAGAAATAAAACAGGCCACTAAGCTTTTTGAAAATACCTGGGAGATATATATCTCAGTAAACTCAAAAGGCAACAATGTAGCAAAAAGTCAAGCAATCAAATCAAATTGAGGATCCTTTCAAAGTAGTCTAATGTTGTAACCCTACACTGCTTATTTCATGAGTTAGAAATCTAATTTCCATCAACATAGCATGAAAATATTTTTTAAACATCATCAAGTTATTCCTCATGCATGCATGAATAAGTGGTAAACATAGAATTTAACTGTCATTGTTTGCCACTCTGAACTGATGTAAAAAAAGTTTTACATTACAAATAAAGGACAATGGATTGATTGGAGCTCGAACACACAGTATTTCACAGCATATTGGATGCTTTCATACAGCCCAATATTAGAAAATTAATTAAAAAATAATTTGAACTTTTGATCCACTACCCACAACTCTTTACCTGCAATTGTTAACATACACTATAATTCTTGAAAATATTTTATATCAAAATATGTCTTATAACCACAAACATAGTACATGTGTGTGTGCCTGCTTTGGCAGTACATATACTATACATAGTACATGTGTGTACCAGCTTTGGCAATACATATACTATACATAGTACATGTGTGTACCTGCTTTGGTGTTACATATACTATACATAGTACATGTGTGTGTGCCTGCTTAGGCGGTACATATACTATACATAGTACATGTGTGTACCAGCTTTGGCAATACATATACTATACATAGTACATGTGTGTACCTGCTTTGGTGGTACATATACTATACATAGCACATGTGTGTGTGCCTGCTTTGGCAGTACATATACTATACATAGTACATGTGTGTACCAGCTTTGGCAATACATATACTATACATAGTACATGTGTGTACCTGCTTTGGTGGTACATATACTATACATAGTACATGTGTGTACCTGCTTAGGCGGTACATATACTATACATAGTACATGTGATACTCATTCTTTTACGTGTTTAGAGCTTTCTGCAGAAAAGGTTGTAGTAGCACAGAAATGTCCATCATACTTACTTCTTTTATGTATCATATTTGCCTACAAGATGTACTTGCTGCTTTGTATGTAAAGCATTTCATGCTACAAAGGTAAAGACCATAAATGAAAACAGAGTAATTACCACATATAGTTTGCAAAAGTCTTGACTGTGCTGTTACTCATGGGATGGGACAAAAAAAATCAAGGTTGGTCATGAGATTTTGGTACAATAGAAAATGAATTTTTTAGCTTGTGGTGTCTTTGCCCTTGTGGCACAAAGTACTTCATATGTTGTGCTTGCTGTAACATACATATTGCACTCAGGCCAATATAATATTGCACTCAAGAAAAATATCCATTCTATAAAAAATTAAAAGGAAAATGATAGGAAGTCTATAAGTTCATACTAGCAAATAGGCAGAATTTATATCTCCCAATTACAATAAGATCACTTCTTATGTCATACCATCTTTAGGGATAGGAGGATTTTAATAAAAGATAAACAACCACAGCAATATATAATTTCTTATACAGTAGAAGTCTTTTTAACCAGAACCTATGGGACTTTGCAGTTGCCGGTTAATATCAGTTAAGTAACCACAAACAATTCATAGACACACTAGACATAAAAGGAAAACAATGTCAATTGCTTAAAGAAGATTAACTTAAAGAGTTAAAGAAGAAATAAACAATGAATAAATATATAAAGCTCGGCCAGCAAATGCCAGTTTAGATGAATTCTACTGTGCTGTGGTTCATCAAATGTACAAAATCATTGCTCTCATATGAAGCAATGAAAAAACACACACATATACATATATATATGTGATCCTTTAAAACAGCTAAAATCCTCCCATACCTAATATTTAGAGAAAAAGATAAACAACAAGACGGAATATAAGATGCCAGAGACAAAAAAATGGAATCATTTTCCACAATAGTACTTAACAGTCCTATACAAAAATGAATGAAGTGTAAATGCACAACGTAGAATCCAACTATAAATAAATCAATAAATAAATATATAAAAATACCTTGCAATCATTCCGAACGAATGTACTCCCATGACCAGGATAGGTCGGGTACGAACAAAAATAACACTTATCAATGCGCATTTTATTTGAGCTACAATTCCTAGCTCAACCAAAGTTAACACTTCAGAAATAAGACAATGATTGTAGGACTTGCGTACAAAACCCTCCGACAGTTTCTGTAACTCAGCAAAGGAAGCTCGAATGCGATCTAGAGCATGGGTAGAGGACTAAATTTTAGTATGAGTTCGCTACATACGCAGTCCGCAATATATGTCAAACTGAAATTGCTTCTATATATTCAATCAACTATCTACACAGCATTATAGAACTATCATTTTTCAATGTGATAAGTCATACACTGTGGATGAAAATTAAAAAAATTGTTACTCTGTACCTTTGTTATTAAAATGAAAACTGCAAGCCATAATCTTTCATTTTGCAATGGATCGTGAATGATAGTTTCCTAAATACCGACTATCTTTCAGTAATTTCTTATTTTTCATATATGTGTTATTCTTATGTGTATGTATACACACGTCATATTTTATGACAATTAATTGTTGCACTTCAGCACATCGATTTGTAGATTTCATTTCGTCGCCTTCCCTTTTCGTGTTTTATTTTTCATTAAGTAAGCGTACTAGTCCCTGTTTTTACAAATTATGTATTGCGTGCACTATGTGCAAATTTTCGTTCTTACTCAAGATTTCAGTTTTTGGTTCCCGTTCAAGCTCATACCCTGTGAATAAATCCGCCAACGAAAAAAGACTAGCTCATCATTTTTTCTCAATTTACCTTGTCATTAAAATAACCCCACCATACATAAAGCACATACGTAGAACAGGGACAGAACTGCAGCAGCTGTAGATATAAACTGGTTATTTATAGTGATATAACAAGATTGCTGATAATTTAAGAAATATGAATCAAAATATACAAATTGATCTACTTAATGTGGTTTAGTAGGCATCACATATGACGCTATTTACACTGAATCACTTCAGTAACTACTCCTTGGATCATCAGCCTCTTACTACATTTTTAGTTTAGAAAGCATCATAGTCGTGATTTGATGTAAGTTATCAATTCTACGCAACAAGAAATAAAAAATTACAGTGTAAATGAAACGTGTGTGTGTGCTCAACGTGTGTTTAACAATTTTCCATTTTTTTGAGATCAAGAGACTGTCTATGCCAGTACTTTGCAACAAAAGTAGATTTAGACTTCTGATGTTTATATAACTTTATAGGGACCACATATTTCAAAATTATGATTCTAGTTCATCGCTAATGACATTTTAAACTTGACATCCTATCTATGAAATTACTTTCCATAATTCTACCTTCTGTCATATGGTAAAAAGATTTCTACGAGTTCTAGTATCATTTCAAGTGTTTGCAATTAACATTAATATCATACAATCAAGTATGATCAGTGTCTACTGTATGATCATGCCATGAACTTAAGAGCTCACGCAGTTGAAGTCTACCACGTTATTTGAAGAAAGTTTCCTATGCACCTAAGCTGTCAAAATAAATGTTTGGTTGTGGCCTCATCATATAAGGAAATATTGAACTCATTTACTTCATAGTACGCAACTCAAAACTTGAGACACATAAAAATTTTCGTCTGCGACACTCAAAGTATAATAATGAACACGAAGCTAATCATTTCCATTACAGTAAACGGTGATACGAATATCATCACACATCCTTGGTCTATGTAATAATGGTAGAGGCCAAATGATCAATTTGAACCAGCTTGGTCGACTGGATCACCAGCTTGGTCGACTGGTGAGCGAATCTGCTTGCGAGCAGAAAGACCCGGGTTCGAATCCCGCTGCCGACATGGTTGACGCGGCTAGAAATACGGCATGGGACTTGGGTAAACAACCGAATAATTATCGAAATAATTATCCGACCCAAGAATGGGCCAGAAGGTTCGTTCCTATAGCCTCATTCTATTCTATTCTATTCTATTCTAAGACTTGCGATTATTTTGAAGACCTTTACACAGTAACTAAAATAGTATTAACTTGAACAAGTCACGAGTTTACATGACAATCATAAATATAGCGGGTGTATGACAAGCATAAATCACAAAGCCATAATCACATGTACATATTCTAATTTCTACCCGAGATTAAAGTCACGGTTAATGACTATTCAGAACGTAGTTATCCATACGAATGTAAACAAAAATTATTGAATCAACAGTTGTATGAAACGAATACAGCAATATTGCCAATTATTGATTATAACACTGCGTATGATAATCAAGAACCCTCTTTTGGGTACTAAGTACCTATCAGAATCATCTTGAATCTATAGCAAATCACTGAATAAATACGTGAGCAAGAACTGCATTGTAGGATGCGTGCAAAGTAATTGGCCTTCTCGACCTAATGTAGAAAAAAAGCGTCAGAAACGCGAGCAGGATTCTTGGTTTGATTGCATATAACTTTGAACACAAGTCAAAGGACATAATATTACCGCTCTATAAAACGCTAGTCAGGCTACATTTGGAATATGCAGTGCAACTCCGGCATCCTACACTACAAAGAGATATTAATGGAAAAAATTCAGCGTAACGCATCGAAAATGATTCCAGAACTTTGCAATCTCAGTTACAAATGACGTCTTCAACAGCTAGAACTCATCTCCCTAGAACAAAGAAGACTGCGAGGACAACTCATTGAAACCTATAAGTACTTCAACAACTCAACGATGCTACCATGGAACAGCTTTTCGAAAGAAATGGTAACGTGCGAATCAGATATAACGGCGTAAAACTAATACCAAAAACTTCAAGACTTCCCAAGTTATGAAGTTCTTTCCCGTTAAAATTGCCGCAACTTGGAACCAGCTGCCTGAAAACATCGTTTCTGCTGGCACTGCAAACACGTTCAAAAATCGACTCAACAAATATTGGAAAAGGAACCCCCCAGTATTATAACGTACTAATGCTACAGGGTGTCCATAAAGTCTCTTATAAGTCTCATAAAATCACAACAGCACCTCTTTCACAAACAGGATCCCTGAAACACACAAATGTAAAATGTGATTAACAACTTGAATAAACACTGGATACAATAGAACAAATCTGAATAAAATATCTTATCAATTAGATTTGTAACAAATTTTTGAAATGGTAAAGAGACGTTTTGGACACCCTGTTTGTCCCTAACTTCTGAGGCCAGTGAATGATTGTGATAAACGTGTGACTCTAAGGCCTGGGCGTCAGAAATGCGTGCACGTGACTGAATTGGCTAACGTGATTGGGGTGAACGCGCATGATCAATGCCTTTACTTTAGACGGCTTGGAACTTTGGTAGCAACCAAAGAATGGGCCAAACAGCTCGTTTCTATTGCCTTATTCTATTCGATTCTAATCCATCTGAGACGACCTGACTGCTTCACTAGTGTTCCTAAAGTCCATGTTGCACTGGCGAAGTGGCACGTTCAGTAGCCAAACGCAAGAAATGCCAATCAAGGTGGCAATAGCGAAAAGTTCATCTTTAACATGAGACGGAAATTGATCTGTTCACGTCCACCGTGAAAGCGAGATGTAAACCAAAAGTATCTTCTGTGGTGCTAGTAGTGTTGAAATACTTCGAAAGACCACTTTTCTAATCACTACTTAATGAATAACATTGTTTCCAGCTTGAACTTCCATATTAGTCTACCTCGAAGCAAATATTTTCGTTATCATAAGAACCCTCCAGTCGAAACTCGCTTCTAATGAGCATCATGTAATATATAGGCCATTAGGTTATCAATCATTGATCCAAACATTCTAGAATCGAAGTGAGTACGGAAAAAGTCGACGAGCTTGAAACATCTTCATGTTTATTGCAGCATTTTATGGAAGAAAGAGAGAAAGTTGTCACAAAAAGAAAAGTTAGCGAATTAAAATATAAAAATTCACTTTAAAAGCAGAAGGAATGAGTTACACGTACCTTCTCTCGTTCTAAACGCAGCAAGGCCAGTTAATGATCAGAAAGAGAAAACCGCAAGCGAATGCATAACGTTGAAAACATTCGCATTTACAGAATAAATTCTTTTCTAACGCAACAGTAAACGTCTCACCAATGCAGACATAGCTGTTATGTACTTGATAATCGGAGAAACAGAATAGTTTGAATTATTCAATACGATAACGGTCGGTGACCGTGCTTACCTAGATATCATAGCAAAACATTCTCGATCCTCAAGCAAACTTCGATGTACTGGAACGATCGCAATGTATTTGTTGTACAGAAAATCATTCCATTCACTTGGCTGACAAATGAAAGTGCCCACCGTTAGGTATTATAAATTGCAGAGCTCCGTCAGTCAGGGTCCGCAGCAGTGTGGTTAACCAGCGCCTCTAAACTGGGGGAAGATAAATGGTTGTCCAAGATATTTACTACGCTGACTTTAATAAGTCTTCTATAATCTCTTATAAATGATGTATACTAGATTTCTTTTAAAATATCTCTAATTTCGCTAAGCACTTCTGTGATGCGCAGGATGGGTGTCAGAAAAGAGTATTGTATTTATGAACCGAAACAACGAGACTGCCAGGAGTCAGTTCTCCGCATTTTGAAAAGGTTCCATAGCATAAGTTTACAGTTTATAAAATTGTACAGCTGCAAACTGATGAATGATTTGGAAAACTGGAGAAATCTACAGGACGACGGTAATGAGGATACTTGGTAAGAGTCTTAAGAATGTGTATTTCAATGATTTAATCCCAACACAGTTACGATGTTGAAAGCAATGCAAGCGAAGGAACATTTGGAAAGGATGAAACACGAAAATTACAGTACAGGAAATAAGAGAAGTTACCTTTACAGGCAGGCTAATAACACAAGAAAATAAACAATTTGCAGGAAGTCCCCCTACGAAGACATAAGCAACCCACTGAATTTTTGTGCACCAAATAGCAAGAAAAATGAAGCATTTCTTAAACACTGGAGCTTTACGAGTCAATGTATGCGTTCATATATACGTATATTGACTAAGCTCATGTAAACATTGACACGCTGTCTGCAGCCTTGCTAGAAACAGCTGGCAGGCGGAGTATTGCCCAAAAAGCTTAGCAACAGAAGTTTTAAAACCTTTAAAGATAAAATTCCCTGCATTTAAGGGATACCCCAGAAAACAAACATTCAAACATAAATGACTATCCAAAAAAG
>VCRD01011179.1:0-11020 GCA_006783055.1 Trinorchestia longiramus | reverse complement strand
GGAACTATAACCTAACGTCACATGTTGATGTTCACGAGTGGCTTTGCTGGGAGCTGGGAGAGCTATTTCTCGATAACGAGCGTGAGAATGTTGCCAGAAAAAGTTTTGATTGGAAATACTCTCTGGCTAACGCTCTTAATATGAATATTATTATTATAATGTGCACTAAATATGCACGTTTTAATTGTAAAGAGTTCGTAAAAATCCGTCGAAGTTTAGTCTTATTTTTATTACTAAAAGTGAGGAATATTTTAATACTTGTTATTTTATAACCTTTAAAGGGGTAGCAGGTCATGCTACAGTATGGTGTCTATGTAGTCTAGGGTCTCTAGGTGGTGACGGTGGTTGTGGATCTTCTGAACTTGTTCTGAAAAGGCTGAGGTGTTCTTGCATTGGGTCATCATCGTCCATGAATTTGGGCTCCAAAGTGAATTCCGTTTTGTCTGTGGAATCTTGATAGTTGTAAATGAATTTAAATATTGCTGCTGAGTCTCTGTCCGGAAAATTTGCATCAATGTTGTAGTTATATTTAAGTGATTTTAAGAGAATGGTTCCAAATCCTTCTTGTTTTGCCAAACTAGCCATATGTATCTCGATAATTAGTGCCATTAGTTTGATTTGTATGTTGCCGGTTAGTGTGATGTTGTGCTTGTGTTTGCTTGATTCATTGACTGCCTGTTTTGCTATTGTTGCATAAGTCTCGTTTGATTGTCTGTCTTCTTTTTGCTCTTCATTCAGTTTTTGGACTTCGCGTCTGTATGGACAACTGGCCGCCAGCGTACGGTGGGCTCCATTACAGTTGATGCATTTCTTAATTGTATTATTGCATTGGGTGTATGTATGATCTGGTGATGAACATTCTGAGCAAACCTGTACTGTAGATCTACATTCATGGGTTGGATGGGATTCAAATTTATAGCATTTATAACAGATTAGTATATGTGTATAGGTTTCCTGTTCACATTACCTTGCAGTGATTTTTCTATTAAACATTTTAAATCCCTCTGTTAGTATTCTTTGGGCAATGGTTGTATCCGCTGTTACTATTTTTAGGAGGTGGGTGTACTGTTTGATTATAATTACTTCCGATACTTTTAGCCATGGTTGAATTTTTTGAATTTATTCTTTAATTTCCTCTGGGTTTTTGCTTCCTATGTAGTAGTCTATCTGTCGGATGAAGACTGATCTGCGTGCTCTGAGGTCTGGAGGAACGATAGGTTTCAAATTGTTTTTATTGCTTTATTGGATGTTAGTTTATCTATGGTGTTAGTTTCGTCTGTTACTGCATAAAAGCCTGTGCGTGTATCAGTGAGTCGAATGAGTGATGCATCAAGTTGTCCAAATGTTGTTTCAAATATTTTATGCCTTTCAATTGTAATATTTGGACCGATGAATTTTAGTTACATTCTGTAGGTGTTGAGCTTAGGCCTAGGCATTGAAGTTGTATTTCGTTGAACAGGAGTCGGTAGGAGGGGGGCCGAGAAGTGGGGCAGGATTCCCCACGTCTCAACCCCGTACCTCGATTGGTTGCAGATATATCGTGAGTCTAGGTATTGGAGGTAACGCCCAGAAGGACGGGCGGAGCCGCCGCTCCTAAGTGGGCGGAGCAAAACCGCTTAGTGCTAATGTAGTGTGTGTTATTGATGTGCGTAGATGAGTGACAACGGTTCAAAACCGTCAAGTGCAAGCGGGCGGAGCGAAACCACTGAACTTCAGGCAGAAACCCACCCAAGGTCCCTTTCCCCACTCTCTGCCCAGCCTCTCCAGGTTGCCCCGGGGAAACAGGAAAAAATCACAATAGGCAAATACTCATCAATACCTTAACGCACCAAATCAAAAGGAAAAAAAATTACTACACCTAATTCAAGCCGTAGATTAGGCTCTGAATACTGAAGACACAGTAGAGAAGATCATCCACACACAATGTTCACGAGGGAACCCTGGATACGAGCGGGTTTCCAGCTAGATTTATTTTTTGTTCCTCAATATTAACAGGGTTCCAGCTAGATTTTTTTGGGTACTGGATACCAGCGGGTTTCCAGTTAAATTTGTATCTCTGGCCTTTGATACTAGCGCTTTTCCAGTAAAATTTTGTTGTTTTGGTGCTGGATACTAGCGGATTTCCAGTTAAATTTGTTTCTTTCTCCGGATACTAGCGGGTTTTCAGCAAAAAAAATTTCTTTTCCTGGATACGAGCTGATTTCCAGCTAAATTTGCTTCTCTGGTCTTGGATACTAGCTGGTTTCCAGCTAAATTCGTTTCTCTGTTCCTTGATACTAGCGGGTTTCCAGGTAAATGTACTTCTCTGGTCCCGGATACAAGCGGGTTTCTAGCTAAACTTGTTTCTCTGGTCTTGGAAACTAGCGGGTTTCCTGCTAAACTTATTTTTGTTGTCATGGATTTAGCAAGTTTCCAGTTAAATTTGTCTCTTTGGTCCTGGATAAGCATGTTTCCAGTAAATTGATTTTTTTCTGGTCGTATATACCCTCGGTTGTCCAGCTAAACTTGCTTTTTTAGTCTTGGTTACGAGTGGGATTCCAGCTAGATTTCTTTCTTTGGCCCTGGATACCAGTGGGTTTCCAGCTCAATTTGTTTTTTGAGTCCTGGATAATAGTAAATTTCCAGCTAAATTTATTTCAGTGGTGCTGATACTAGCGGGTTTTAAACTAAATTTGTTTTACTGGTCATGGATACTAGTGGGATATCTGCTCATTTTCTTTACCTGGTCCTGGATCTTAGTAAGTTTCCAGCTAAATTTGATTCTCTGATCCTAGATACTTGCTGGTTTTCAGTTAAATTTGTTTCTCTCGTCAAGGGTACTAGCAGGCTTCAACCTAAATTTTTTGTTTCTGATCCTGAATACCAACGGAGCTAAATTTGTTTCTATGGTCTTGGATACTAGAGGGGTTTCCAGAAAAATTCGTTTCTCTGGTCTTGGATACTAGCTTGTTTCCAGCTAAATTCGTTTGTCTGTTCCTTGATACCAGCGGGTTTCCAGGTAAATGTACTTCTCTGGTTCCGGATACCAGCGGGTTTCCACCTAAACTTTTTTCTCTGGTCCTGGATACAAACAGGTTTCCAACAAAATTTGCTACCCTAGTCCTGGATCTTAGCGGATTTCCAGTTAAATTTGTTTTTCTGCTCTTGGATACTAACGGGTTTCAGCTAAATGTATTTTTCTGTTCGTGGATACTACCGGATTTTAAGTCAAAAAATTTTTCTGGTTCGGGATACTAGCGGATTTGAACGAAAATTTTTTTTTCTGCTTCCGGATACTAGCGGGTTTCCAGCTAAATATGTTTCTCTGGTCCTGGACACAAGTGGGTTTCCATGTAAATTTCGTTCTCTGGTCCTCGATACTGGTGGATTTCCAGCTAAATTTTTTTTCTGGTCCTGGATTTTAGCAAGTTTCCAGTAAAGTTTGTTGCTTTGGTCCTGGATACCAGCAGATTTCCAGCTAAATTTATTTTTCTTGTGCTGGATACTAACGGACTTCCAGTTAAATGTACTCTTTTGGTCTTGGATGCTAGTCGGTTTCCAGCTAAATTTATTTCTCTGGCCCTGGGTGCAAACAGGTTTCCAGCCAAATTTGTTTCTTTAGTCCTGGATTTCAGCGGATTTTCAGTTAAATTCGTTTTTCTGGTCTTAGATACCAGCGGGTGTCGAGGTAAATTTGTTTCTCTGGTCCTGGATATGAGCGGGTTTCCAGATAGATTTGTTCCTTTGTTCCTGGATACTAGCGGGTTCCAGCTAAATTTGTTTTTATGGGTCCTGGATACCAGCGGGTTTCCAGCTAAATTTGTTTCTCTGGCCTTTGATACTAACGTTTTTCCAGTAAAAATTATTCTTCTGGTGCTGGATACTAGCGAATTTCCCTTTAAATTTTTCTGTTTTGCTGGATACAACCGGGTTTTCAGCTAAATATGTTCTTCTGGTCCTGGAGACAAGCGGGTTTCCAGTTAAATTCCTTTCTCTGGTCCTGGATACTACTGGGTTTCTAGCTAAATTTGTTTTTTGGTCCTGGATACTAGCAAGTTTTCAGCTTAATTTGTTTCTCTTGACCTGGATACTAGTGGGTTTCTAGCTAAATTTGTTTATATGGTCCTGGATACATGAAGGTTTACAGCTAAAATCGATTCTCTAGCTATTAATGCTAGCGGGTTTCCAGTTAAATTTTTTTTGATCCTGGATACAAGCAGATTTTCTGCTAGATTTGTTTCTCTTTTTCTGGATAGCAGCGGGTTTCCAGCTAAATTTGTTTCTCTGGTCCTGGATACTAGCAGGTTCCAGCTAAATTTGTTTCTCTGGTTGTGGATGCTTGCGGATTTCATGCTAAGTTTGTTTTTCTGGTGCTGGATACTAACGGGTTTCCAGCTAAATTCGTTTCCTGGTCCTGGATACCAGCAGGTTTCCAGTTAAATTTGTTTCTCTGGTCCTTGATAGTAGCCGGTTTGAAGCTCATTTTTTCTCTGGTCCTGGATACTAGTGGGTTTCCAGCTAATTTCCTTTCTCTGGTCCTGGATACTAGCGGGTTTCCAGCTGAATGTTTTTTCTAGTCCTGAGTACTACCTGGTTTCCTGCGAAATTTGTTTCTCTGGTCCTCGATACTAGTGCGCCTTCAGCTGAATTTTTTCTCTTTTTATGGATACCAGCAGATTTAAAGCTAAATGTGTTTCTCTGGTCCAGGATACTAGGGGTTTCCGCTAAAATATTTCTTAGGTGCTGGATAAGAGTGGGAGTCCAGCTAAATTTGTTCCTCTGACCCTTTATGCTAGTGGGTTTCCAGCAAAATTTGATGTTTTGGTCCTGGATACTAGCGGATATTCAGTTCAGTTTGTTTCTCTTTTTCTGGATACCTGAGGGTTTTCAGCTAAATATGTTTTGCTAGCCCTGGATACTAGCGGGTTTTCACCTAATTTTTGTAATCTTGTCCTGGATCCTAGCAGTTTTCCAGCGGAATTTGTTTCCCTGGTCCTTGATACTAGCTGGTTTCCAACTAAGTTGGCTTCTTTGGTCCTGGATACCTGCGGATTTTCAGTAAAAATTGTTTCTCTGGTCCTTGAAAGCAGTAGGTTTTCTGCTATATACGTGTCTCAGATCCAGGATACAGCGGGTTTTCTGCTAAATTTGTTTCTCAGATCCTGGGTACCAGCGAGTTTCCAGCTAAATTTGACTCTCTGGTCCTGGATACCAGCTTATTACCGGCTAAAATGTTTCTCTGGTCTTGGGTACTAGCGGGTTTCCATGTAAATTTTTTGTTTCTGGTCCCGGATACAAACAGATTTCCAGCTAGTTTTCTCCATTTGGTGCTGGATACTAGCAAGTTTCCAGCTAAATATGTTTCTTTGGTCCTAGACACTACCAGGTTTTTAGGTAAATTTGTTTTATCTGGCCTTTGATACTGTCGTTTTTCTAGCAAAATTTGTTTTTATGGTCCTGGATACTAGCAAATTGCCACCTGAATTTGTTTTCATTTTCTGGATCACAGCAGGTTTTTAGCAAAATATGTTTTTCTGGTCCTGGATACAAGCGGGTTTCCAGCTAAAGATCTTTTATCTAGTCCTTAATACTGGCAAGTTTTCAAATGATTTGTTTCTCGTGTCCTGGATACTAGTGAGTTTCTAGCTAAATTCGTTTATATGGTCCTGGATACCAGCGGATTTTCGAACTAAATTTGTTTCTCTGATCCTGGATCTTAGCAGGTTTTCAGTTAAATTTGTTTCTCTGCTCAGGGATACTAACATGTTTCTAGCTAAATATGTTTCTCTGGTCCTGGATACTAACGGATTTCTAGCTAAATCAACTGATCTGGGCCTGGATACCAGCAAGTTTCTAACTAAATTCGTTTCTCTAGTCCTGGATACTAGTAGGTTAATAGCTAAATTTGTTTCTGTGGTCCTAGATACTAGCAGGTTTCCAGCTAATTTTGTTTCTTTGGTCCTTGATACTACCGGTTTTCAGATAAATTTGTTATTCTGGTCTTGGATACTAACGGGTTTTCAATTAAATTTGTTTTTCTGGTCCTGGATACCAGCTTGTTCCAGCTACATTTGTTTCTCTGGTTCTGGTTACTAGCGGGTCTCCAGATAAATTCGTTTTTCTGGTGCTGGATACTAGCAGGTTTCCAGCTGAGTTTGCTTTTCTGTTCTTGGATACGAACGAGTTTCCAGCTAAATTGTTTTTTCCGGTCCTGGATTTTAGCAATTTTCAAGCTAAATTTGTCTCTCTGGTCCTGAATACTAACAGATTTCCAGCTAAATTTAGTAATCTGATCATGTGTACCAGCCAGTTTCCAGCTAAATTTGTTTTTCTGTTTCCGGATACCAGCAGACTTCCAGCTAAATTTGTTTTTCTGGTCTTAGATACTAGCGGGTGTGGGCTAATTTGGTTTCTCTGGTGCTGAATACGAGCAGGTTTCCAATTAGATTTGTTTCTTTGGCCTTGGTTTTTAACGGGGTTACTGCTAAATTTGTTTTTTGGGTCCTGGATACTGGTAGATTTGTAGCTAAAATTGTTTCTGTGGTCATGGATACTAACGGGTTTTCAGCTAAATTTCATTACCTGGTCCTGCATACTAGCAAGTTAAAAAGTAACTTTATTTCTCGGGTCCTGGATACTAGCGGGTTTGAAGCTAAATTTATTTCTATGGTCATGGATGGCCTAGGACCAGCGTGTTTTCTGATAAACTTGTTTTTCAAGTCCTGGATACCAGCGAGTTTCCAGCTAAATTTGATTCTCTAGTCCTGGATACCTGCTGATTTCCAATTAAATTTGTTTCTTTTCTCCTGGATACTAGCGAATTTCTGGCTGAAATTGTTTCTCTGTTCTTGAGTATTAGCGGGTTTCCATCAAATTTTTTATTCTGGTCCTAGATACCAACATATTTCCAGCCATTTTTTTCATCGGGTCCAGAATACTAGCAAGTTTCTAGCTAAATATGTTTCTTTGGTCCTAGATACTGTCAGTTCTTTAACTGAATTTGTTTCTCTGACCTTTGATACTAGCGGGTCTTCGGCAAAATTTTTTTCTGATCCTGGATACAAGCGGGTTTCCAGCTAAATTTGTTTCTCTGGTCTTGGATACTAGCTTGTTTCCAGCTAAATTCGTTTCTTTGTTCCGTGATACCAGCGGGTTTTCACGTAAATGTATTTCTCTTTCTCCGGATCCCAACGGGTTTCAAGCTAAATTTGTATAAATGGTCTCTGATACCAGAGGGGTTTCCAGATAAATTTGTTTCTCTGGTCCTAGATACTAGCAGGCTTCCAACTATTTTGTTTTTTTTTGGTCCTGGATACTTGCAGGTTTCCAGTTAAGTTTGTTTCTCTGGTACTGGATACCAGCTTGTTTTTCAGCAAAATTTGTTTCTCTGGTCCTGGATACTAGCAGATTTTCAGCTAAATTTGTTACTCTGGTCTTGGATACTAGCGGGTTTCCCGTTAAGTTTGGTTCTCTTGTCCTTGATACTAGCTTGTTTCCAGATAAATTTGTTTTTCAAGTGCTGGATACTAGCGGGTTTCCAGCTAAATTGGGTTTTCTGGCCTTGGATACCAGTGGGTGTCGTGTATAATTTGTTTTTCTGGTCCTGGTTACGAGAGGGCTTCCAGCTAGATTTGTTCCTCTGTTCCTGGATACCAGCAGATTTTCAGCTAAATTTGTTTCGCTGGTTTTGGATACTAGCGGATTTCCAGTTAAGTTTGGTTCTCTCGTCCTTGATACTAGCTTGTTTCCAGATAAATTTGTTTCTCTAGTGCTGGATACTACAGGGTCTCCAGCTAAATTTGTTTTTCTAGTCCTGGATGCTAGCGGGTTTCCAGCTGATTTTATTTCTCTGGTCCTGGATACAAACGGGTTTCCAGCTACATTTGTCTCTCTAGTGCTGAATTTTAGCGGATTTCCAGGTAAATTTCTCCCTCTGCCCGTGGATACCAGCAGGTTTCAGCTAAATTCATTTCTATGGTCCTGGATACTAGCGGGTTTACAGCTAAATATGTTTTTCTGTTCATGAATACTACCACGTTTTATGCTAAAAAAAATTCTGTTCCGGGATACTAGCGGATTTCCACCTAACTTTATTTCTCTGCCTCTATATACTAGCAGATTTCCAGCTAAATTTTTGTTTCTTGCCTTGAATACCAACAGGTGTCGTGTGTAATTTATTTTTCTGGTCCTGGTTATGAGAGGGTTCCAGCTAAATTTGCTCCTTTGTTCCTGGATCCCAGCGGGGTTCTCTGGCCTTTGATACCAGCAATTTTCCAGTAAAATTTGTTCTTCTAGTGCTAGATACTAGCGAATTTCTCGTTAAACTTTTTTTTTTTGCTGGATACCAGCGAGTTTTCAGCTAAATATGTTTTTCATGTCGTGGAGACAAGCGGGTTTCCAGTTAAATTTCTTTTTCTGGTCCTGGATACTACTGGGTTTCTAGCTAAATTTGTTTTTCTGGTCGTGGATACTAGCGGGTTTATAGCTAAATATTTTTATCTGGTCCTGGATACTAGAAAGTTTTCAGCTGAATTTGTTTCCCTTGTCCTGGATACTAGTGGGTTTCTAGCAAAATACGTATGTATGATCCTGGATACTAGCGGATTTTCCAGCTGAATTTGTTTCTCTGATCTTGGATTCCAGCGGGTTTCCAACTGAATTTATTTCTCTGGTCAAGGATACTAACAAGTTTCTAGCTAAATTTGTCTTTTTTGTCCTGGATACAAACAGGCTTCCAGCTAAATTTTTTTCTTTGGTCCTGGATACCAGTGGGTTTCCAACTAATTTTGTTTCTCTAGTCCTGAATACTACTGGGTTTCTGCTTAATTTTTTCTCCGGTCCTGAATACAAGCAGATTTAAAACGAAATTTGTTTCTCTGGTGCTTGAAACTATCAAGCTTCCAGCTAATTTTTTCTCTTTTTCTGAATTCCAGCGGGTTTCCAGCGGAATTTGTTTCACTGGTCCTTGATACCGGCGGGTTTCCAGCTAAGTTTATTTCTCTGGTCCTGGATACTGGCCGCTTTGCTGCTAAATTTTTTCTCTGGTCCTGGATACTAGTGGGTTTCCAGCTAAGTTCGTTTCTCGGGTCATGGATACTTGCTTGTTTATAGATACTAGAGGGTTTACAGTTAAATTTGTTTTTCTGGTGATGGATACTAGCGGATTTCCAGCAAAATTCGTTTCTCTATTTCTGGATGCCAGCAGGTTTTAAGATAAATTTGTTCTTCTGATCCTGGATACGAGTAGGTTTCCAGTTAAATTTATTTCTCTGGTACTGGATACCAGTGGGTTTCTAGCTAAATATTTTTAATCTAGTCCTAGATACTGGAGAATTTTCAGTTGAATTAGTTTCTCTTGTCTTGAATACTGGTGGGTTTCTAGCTAAATTTGTTTCTCTGGTTAAGGATACTAACAAGTTTACAGCTAAATTTGTTTATATGGTCCTGGATACTTGTGGGTTTTCAGCTAAACTGGTTTCTGTGGTCCTGAATACCAGCGACTTTCCTTGTAAATTTGTTTCTCTGGTAATGGATGATAGCGAGTTCCGAGCTAAATGTACTTTTCTTGTCTTGGATATCCGCGTGTTTCTAGCTAAATTTGTTTTTCTGGTCCTGGATACCTGTGCGTTTCCAGCTAAACTGATTTCTGTAGTGCTGAATAACGGCGATTTTCCTTCTCAATTTGTTCCTCTGGTCCTGGATGCTAGCGGGTTTCCAACTAAATGTACATTTCTTGTCCTGGATACAAGCAGGTTTCCAAGTAGACGTGTTTCTCTGGTCCTGGATACGAACAGGTTTTCACATAAATTTGTTTCTTTAGTCCTGTATTTTAGCATATTTCAAGTTAAATTTGTTTATCTGCTAATGGATACTAGCGGGTTTCAGCTAAACAGATTTCTATGGTCCTGGATACGAGCAGACTTCCACCTAAATTTGTTTGTCCGCTTCCGGATACCAGCGGCTTTCAAGCTAAATTTGTTTTTATGCTCATGTTTACTAGCCCGTGACGAGCTAAATTTGTTTCTCTGGTCGTGGTTACGATCAGGTTTCCAGCTAGATTTGTTCCTTTGTTCCTGAATACCAGCGGGGTTCCAGCTAAATTTGTTTTTTGGGTCCTGGATACCAGCAGGTTTCCAGGAAAATTTGTTTCTCTGACCTTTGAAATTAGCGGGTTAACAGCAAAATTTGTTTTTCTGGTAATGGATACCAGGGGATTTTCAGTTATGTTTGTTTCTCTTCTTCTGGATACTAGCGGGTTTTCAGGTAAATGTGTTTTTCTGGTCCTGGAGACAAGCGGGTTTCCATGTAAATTTCATTCTCTGGTCCTGAATACTAATGGATTTCAGCTAAATGTGTTTTTCTGGTCCCGGATACTAGCGGGTTTCCAGCTAAATATTTTTTATCTGCTCCTGGATACTAGTAAGTTTTAAGCTGAATTTATTTCTCTGCTCTTGGATACTAGCGGGTTTCTAGCTAAATTAATCGATTTGGTCCTGAATACTAGCATGTTTCTTAGTAAATTCGTTTCATTAGTCCTGGATACTAGCAAGATTATAGCTAAATTCGTTTCTCTGGTCCTGGATACTAACGGGTTTCCAACTAATTTTGTTTCTTTGGCCCTGGATACTACCGGGTTTCCAGATCAATTTGTTTTTCAGGTTCTAAATACTAGCAGGTTATCAGCTAATTTGTTTCTCTGGTCCTGCACACTAGCTTGTTTCCAGCTAAATTTATTTCCCTGGTCCTGGATACTAGCGGGTTTCCAATTAATTTTTTTCTGGTGTTGGATACCAGCAGGTCTCAAGCTAAGTTTGTTTCTCTGATCTGGGATACTTGCGGGTTTCCAGTTAAATTTGTTTCTCTGCTCCTGGATGCTAGCGGGTTTTCAGCTAAAAAAAATTTCTGGTCCTGGATGCCAGCGGGTTTACTGCTAGATTTGTTCCTTGGGCTCTAGATACTAGTGGGTTTTAAGCTAAATTTGTTTCTCTGGTCCTGGATACTAGTAGGTTTCCAGCTAAATTTGTTTCTCTGATCATGGATA